>BPLR01001815.1:0-146611 GCA_021605095.1 Caerostris extrusa
TACGTACGTTGTAGGGTACTTACCTTTCTTATTTGAATACACTTCTAAAAGAAATTGTAGCCAATAAAAGTTCAGCCGCTGACGCTGTATGAAATTATTCATGATGAACTGGTTATATGTTGATGAAAAATCAATGTAATACACTGAAGTGACAAAAAATCATGGGATACCTCTTAATATCGTTTCGGCCCTTCTTTTCGCCCGGCGAAGTGCAGCAACTCGACGTGGCATGGACTCAACAAGCCGTTGGAAGTCTTCTGCAGGAATATTGAGCCATGCTGTCTCGATAGACGTCCATAATTGTGAAAGCGTTGATGGTGCAGTGATTTTTGGGCACGAACAGACCTCTCGATGATGGCCCATAAATGCTCGATGGGATTCATGTCCGGCGATCTATGGTGGCCAGATCATTCCGTTGGAATTGTCCAGAATGTTCTTGAAACCAATCACGAACAGTTGTGGCCGGTGACATGGCGCATTGTCATCCATAAAAATCCCATCGTTGTTTGGGTACATGAAGTCCATGAATGGTCAGTGATTTCTCAAGTAGTTTGAACATAAGCATTTACAGTCAATGTTCGGTCCAGTCGCACCAGAGGACCAAGTCCATGCCATGAAAAAACAGCCCACACCATTACGGAGCCACCACCAGCTTGAACAGTGCCTTGCTTTGACAGTTTGGGTCCATGACTTCGTGGGGTCTGCGCCACACTCGAACCCTACCATCAGCTCTTACCAACTGAAATCGTGACTCATCGGACCAGGCCACGGTTTTCCATTCATCTAGGGACCAACCGATATGCTCACGTGCCCACGAGAGTCGCTGCAAGCTGTGATGTCGTTCTGTCAGTAAAGGCTCCGAGTCGGTCTTCTGCTGGAATGGCCCAAGAAAGACAAATTTCTCCGCACAGTTCTAACAGACAAGTCCCTTGTACGTCCCACATTGATTTTTGCGGTTATTTGACGCAGTGTTGCTTGTCTGTTAGAATTTACGACTCTTTGCAGACGTCGCCGGTCTCGGTCGTTAAGTGCAGGCGGTCGACCACTGCGCTGTCCATGGTGGGATGTTATGCCTGAAATGTCATACTCTCCGGCACACTCTTGACACAGTGGATCTGGAAAATGTTGAATTCCTAACGATTTCCGAAATGGCATGACCCATGCGTCTAGCTCCAACTAACATTCCGCGTTCAAAGTCTGTTAATTCCCGTCGTGCGGTCATCATCACGTCAAAACCTCTTCACATGAATAACTTGAACAGAAATGAAAGCTCTGCGAAAGCACTGCGCATTTATACCTGTTCTACGCGATGCTACTGCCATCTGAAAATTTGCATATTGCTATCATGACTTTTTGTCACTTCAGTGTATATTAATCAATATTTAAGACTTTATAAATATGCTTATAGTTAAATTGTATATGTACATGTTTCGTTTGTTTTATTTCAGCCTTACACTTACAAATTGTTAAAAAAAAAGTATTCTAATTTCTAATAAGGCAACATACTTCAAATTTTTGGCATTTCGCAGAGAAAAGAAAAATACACTCTTATCATCGCACTACTTTTAATTTTGCATATAGATAAATATTTAACATTACATGAATGAAAGAATAGTTTAAAAGAATCATATATATGAACTTTTTATTATGAGGTATCGAGTGTATTAAATAATAATAAAACTGATTGATTAACAGCTCACACATGTAAAAATTAAGTTTATTGTTCAGAAAAGTAACTTCTTCTTGGTTTTATTAGATCCTAATAGCTTAATTAAAAAAAGTAATTTATTATCTTCAATGATTGTTAACAAAAAATGATATTTTTTCTTCAGTGTATACATAGAGATGTTAAACCAGAAAATATTCTTATCACCAAAGACGGAGTAGTAAAATTATGTGACTTCGGTTTTGCCAGAACGCTAAGTAAGTACTTTGCTGATTTATCTTTGTATAGTAAAGGAAAATAATTAAATAATAGGATAAATAGAGATCACATTCTGAAAAAAGAAAATATTACAAATATTACAAATACATACGTTATAATTTTTAATATCTGTTTTTATTCATATTTGATGTAATAAAATATATTGCTCAAAGCAAAGGATATTGAAGTTTTAGATAGATATTACGAATGAGGCTGAATTTGTTAAGTTATTCATAGACATGGGTATGAGAATAAGATAGCTTGCATGGATAAAAAAATGTATTTTATTAAATTTCTTGTGTTAAATGATAAATAAACAGTTTGTACATCTTGGAAAACATAAAAAGAGTGATTTCTTGAAAAAAATCACTTTTATTAGCTGGTATGATTTCTCCTCATGAACAGCAACAATGAACACCTGTAAGGCAGAAAATATATCAGAATATTGATGGGGTATTTATTCTGTTCCAGCAGTAAAACTCTAACTCTTGAAAAAAATATGTGGGGGCAATAGATGTCCAACAATTCATCTTCTAGGATGTCCTAAACATATTATATTGGTTCATGTTAGGAAAGTATACAGGTCAATCCATTCATGTGATTCTTTCGTCCTTAGAGAAATCGACAACCAGACAAGCATGGTGTGGTTTTCAGTTACCATCAGTTTAATATAATTAATCCCTTATTGTAGGCGTAATGGATTACAAAACGTCTAAAATCTTATTCCTATATCGCTTAGTTGTCAGAGATTTATTTATAATGATGTGAAGATTAGTTGACCATTCATGGAGATATGGCACAGACAACAACCCGTCTCTTATAAATCTAATGTTTTCTTGCCCGAATATAGGATTGTTTTGTTTCTCACGTTTCTTCTAAATCAGGCTTATCCAACGCACGGCTCAGGAGGGATATGAACGCCGTTTAACAAAAAAATCATAAACTTTCAATTTTTGTATTATAGACATTCATAAAACATCCGCATCAATTTCAATCTCATAAAATTTCGTCACATGTTAATTAGGTTCAAGTTAGTCAGACAATTTATATTATTTAAATAAAATAATATAAGTTGTCTACTTTGCATAACCATCATCATTTTTGTTTTTCATAATTGATAATAATGAAAAAATCATGAGCATTTGCTTTTCTTTTTTCTTAGGTCCTGGCGATAACTATACTGATTATGTTGCTACTAGATGGTATAGAGCTCCAGAGCTTTTAGTAGGTGAAACACAATATGGTCCCGCTGTAGATGTGTGGGCTATTGGTTGTGTAACTGCAGAGCTTATGAGAGGAGAAGCCCTTTGGCCAGGAAAGTCTGATGTCGATCAGTTGTATCTTATTCGGAAAACGTTAGGTAAACAAATAGCTATACATTGAAAATTAAAATTATAATGTAAAATATTTCTAGTTCTTTTTCTTAACATATGTAGGAACTCTGACATACGTTTATATTGCAATTATTCTAACAGAAATAAATAATATAAATACCTTAGAGAGCTGTTTACCATATAGTCCCTCAACAATAAAAACAAAGATTTCGTCATATTTCAGAAACAATAATTTTTTGTTCTTTGTAATAGCATAGATATATAACTTTTAATATTGTAACTTTAATATTGTAAATAACTTATATTGTAACTTATTGTATAACTTAATATTGTAACTTTTTTGTACAAGTACTATCTTCAAATCACTATCATTCAAATGTGAAGAACGAGTATACGGTAATTATACAAAAATCTCTTCATTCTTAATTTATCATTACTGTTTAGCGGTCACATCTGTGAACATTTATTTATTTTTTTGTACATTTATGGTTTTTGTAAATTTTTCATTTATTAAATTGCGGTCGGTATGAAATGAATTAAATGTTACCATACAAAAGAAATTGTTTTTTTTTCTTAAAAGAAATTCGTTCCTAAAGCTGTAAAAAACATTTACCACCTCAAATTTGTTGGAAAAAAATAGAAAATAACGTTATTTTCTATAACTTTTTGTTATTTTCTATACCGAAGTTATATATAAACGAAGTTATTTATGTTTAATTTCTAAAACATTCTCTCAATATGTTCTCAAGTGTTTTTGAAGGCATTTCATTGTTTCAGGCGATTCATTGATTTTGACATGAATATGCAATAAATTAAGAAACATATTATTTATTTTATAGGTGATTTAATAGCAAGACATATGCAGGTCTTTCGATCTAATGATTTTTTCGCAGGTGTTACTATTCCAGAAACAGATGTCAGGGTATGTATTTGATTCATATTATCTTCTTATATGATCGATAAAATTTAAAAAACAACGAACCGGATCAAATTTCAATTTTAGCAATTCATTTATTTTTTTTAAATGATCGGTTTATATTATTATAGCTTTTATAACTTTTCATCTTGTTATTTCCTTCATTTGCGTAGTCTGTTTTCAATGATATTTTGAATTATTTTAATATTAATATATTTACCTAATAATGGTTAAACATAA
Organism: Caerostris extrusa; assembly: GCA_021605095.1. Taxonomy (NCBI): domain Eukaryota; kingdom Metazoa; phylum Arthropoda; class Arachnida; order Araneae; family Araneidae; genus Caerostris; species Caerostris extrusa. The sequence goes on from BPLR01001815.1 coordinate 4,415, forward strand.
GATATTATTTAACAGTTGAATGAGAATAATAATATTTAATATTTTTATTAATTTTCTATAGTAGAAATGTCAATAAAATATGTAAATATATGAGTTTAAATTACATCAATAATTGAATACACTTTATAGGAAACTTTAGAAATGAAAATTCCGAAACACGTGCACGAACATGGACTTGACTTCATTCAAGTGAGTTTTATGGATTTTTATGTGATAAAATTGCAGTAATTCAAAAGAAATATATTTTTTTTTAACAAAAAGTTACTATTTAAAATTATATTTTGAAAAAAAAATGAAATTTATGTTTTTGGTTTATCACTTGATATTATTAAAAATGAATGATATAAAAACGATATTTTTAAAAGACTCATAGAAATGAGTTATTAATCATTATAATTGATTCGTGTAAATGTAATTTTTCTTACACTTAACAAATATGCTAGAACAGCTTGAATTTGCTTGTACTTTTTATCCTTTTTTTTTTTTTATTATTAATAATGTTCTATGGTGGCATTTGAGACCATATGTTCAAATGATTATGTAAAAATGTTCAAATACTGTCGAAATGTCTACTTTTGAAATTTCTATTGGATCATTTGTATCACCTTGTATAGAACATTTCTTCTGAATAATGTTATATTACTGACTGAATAAGATTTTTTTCTTAATCATTATTGAAATTTAACTTAGTCAATCATCTAGTAATAGTAAACATTTTTATTGGATCTGAGTAATGACGTAGTTATGGAATAATATTTGATGATATACCAAGAGTTAGAATAATTTTCAAACTCTGGGTAAATCATTTCTCAAAAAAGCAAGACAAAAAATTACTGATTTCTCAAAATTAAGAATAGGGTGCCGTGATCTGCATAAATCTGTAAAACAATTATAACATATTACTAAGTAAAATTATTATTTTAAATTAGTGCCTGAATTTACCTCTCTTTGTACTCAATAAATAATCACAATAACAAACAATCACAATCTTTAATAAATAATAACAATGGATGGCATTGCAATGCTCTATGTAAATAATAGTTCACTCATACGGATTTTTACACTAAAAAAATACATTTATATTATATCAAATTATATTCTATCACATTACTTTTTTGGGGGAAATAGTGATAGATTTAAAGTAAATGATAGCGCCGAATCTAAGTTTAGGGAAACTTGAATTTAGTTGTTAAAAAAGTTGCCAATTCGAGAATTTTGCGCCGAACGTTGTTTTCATACTTATATTCGCTTCGTTCCGGTTGCATTTCTTCCTTCGATTCGTCAAAACTTGGCGATAAAAAAAATAATGCCTAAACACAGGATAGCCTAAACTTTCTATTAGTAACCTCTCTTGTTAAAACATTTTCTCTGAAAACGTGCTATTGTTTTATTATAGTATCTTCTTGAGTGTTACAGTAAAAATTATTATTATTTTATGCCTACTCTGAAAACAGACACTATTCTCTATTCTAAAAACGTCGATTCGAACTCACACCTGTGCAAAAACAGTGTAAAATAAAGTAATCAATTTTCAGAGATATGTATCATTATGTCGCTACCTAAAAGAACGCGTATATATTTGTTAAGTGGACACAGACTCATTAAACAAGTTGATGAAGCAATTGTTTCAATATCCTAATTTCAAAAGCAAACTGAATGCTGCTCAGAAAGCAGCTTGAAGTGTCTTTAAAAACATATGTAGAAACTTTTGAGAATATAGAAAGTCTCAAGATCATCAAGATATTCCAAAAACCCGGCTTTCCTCATTAAGGGCATTGAGTGCAATATACCTTTAAAGTTTTATTTCATTTTTCCGAGTTAGTATTGGAGCAGTTTCTGATGAAGATGGTAAAAGATTTCATGCAGATATAGGTCCAATGCAAATGAGATACAGTGGAAAGTAATATGTATATTAGAAAATAGAAATTTAAGTTGTTTTGCCGATAAGTGTTATCGCTTCTGTTTCAAACATGTAGTTTGCAAGTTATATTTGATTACTAATCTAAAAAGTATTAAATTATATTAAAATATTTGCACCATAATTTCAAATTCGGATTTCATATATCAAGTATTCGATAATTAAATACATTAGCAATATTTGTAATTTAATGACAATAATATTTATATATTATTATATTGAATTAAATAATAATTGATCTATGCTATTAAATTATTTTTAGTATTCAAAATAAATAAAAATGATGAAGTTTGTCTAGAATAAATTATGAAAAAAAAAGTTATATATTTCTTATGTTATATGTAAAATATCATTGTTTAATCTCTTACAGCGATGCCTAGATAAAGATCCTCAAAAACGGTATACATGTGCCCAACTTCTGAAGCATCCTTATTTTGATAATTTCAAGATACCAGAACTAGATAGTTCAGATGAAGTACAAAGATATAAAGAGAAAAATCAAAGGTCAGTTCATTTAAATTTTTATTTTTAAAAATATATATCTTTTAAAACAAATGTAAGTATTTGTAAAAGATTGCAATTTTCTCATAGCACTAGTATAATAATGTCTTTAAGTAAGAATAAATTTTCAGATGCTGGGTACTTACTTTATAGTCATTCGTAATTTATACTTCAGATTTTGTAGCAGATTTAGAGTTATCTAGGATTCACCGAAGAGCTATACTTTTATAAGACATTCATTATATACACTATATCTGCAGAGCCACACTTCATACACTTCATGCAGATACACTTTATCTAGCCGAGCGCACGGCCATGTACGGTTATCACAAAAATCAAGTTAAACATATAATTTCAATTCTCGTCGTAAATTTAATATAAAATTACACTGCCCTTTGAAACGGAATTGCCCACTGTTGCTATATGTAAATAATGGGTAAATTAATAAACAAAATCAGCTTAAAGCTATATTTTTTTGAAAAATTTATTATGAACAGATAGCTACATTTTTTCATGATAAATGAGACTAACCTAATCTGAAACTGTAAAATTTGGTTGTTTATTTATTTGAGCTTTTTCTTATAATTTTGTATTAATTATCTTTTTACTTATATATAACTTCCTGAACCCTGTCTCCTTTTCAGTATAATCAATACCAATCTCTGCTGCTGCCTCAACTACCAAATCAAACGAACTCTTTATCTTCACCCGAGTCCAAAAATAATTCTCTTTCCCGAACCACGAACAGATTTGATCATTTACCGAACATTTGACGGTATGGACAAGGGGGAGTGTCCCTCTTTCCAAGGCAGCAATGCTTTATCCTTCCACTACTACTTCAAGTGATCAGGACTAATGGCTTCAATTAAGCTTCAAAGACTGTGATTTTCACAAAAGATTGTCATGCCATAATTTTCGAATGTAAAGACATTTTATTATGCACCGCAATTTATGCTAATAATTTATTTTTTTGAACTTTATATGTAAATAAATCGATACGCGCTCTTCGAAACAAAAGAAAAATATATTTTAGGGGTTATTTGTAGTTATTTTGCTGAAAAAGATCTAAGGATCTATTTGCATAAATAAATTATATCTAGTTCTGTTTTTTTCTCTTATCATTATTAATAAATTGTAAATATAAGCTATGATCATAAATCAATTTAATTTCCAGAAATATTTGAGAAAGTTCAAACTCAATTACCTTTAAAAATAAATTAAGAATGTCTATTGACAAAATTCAAAATTTACAAAGTCATATATACCTTTGTTAGCTAAAAGTAATTAGCAATGAATTTATACATATAATTATGAAATTTAATACTAAATTTGTATTTAAATGAAGTTGAACCCTCTTTATGAATTAAATGATAATAAATTATGTTAAAAGTGATAAATATAATAAATATTTCCAGAAATCTAATTTTAAATGTATTCTTTCTTCCAAACTCCTACATCTCACAGTTGTATAACATGTAAAATATACAAAATTGTTCATTAGAAGTTATTAAAAACTGCATATTTTCAAAAGGATTTATTTTAACGTGATATAAAAAATAGTTTGAATGTACAACTGGAACTCAATAACATTGCAACTGAGCATCTGATTGGTGTGTAGAAACCGAAAAATAGTAGGGTATCGAGTTAGTAAGTGTCGAAAAATATCGAATTGGATTCTGTCTGCTTACTTAAAATAAATAATGTCATCCACACGAGCACCATACATATCATCCGTACGTATCCATCCATGCCATCCATATGTATACATTATGGGCATATATCAGCGAGAGAGCACGGGCAATTAATCTTAAAGAAGCAGAGTGATACAACTAAAGGCTTGCGCAACTTTATGAGTGGAGAGATGCCACCATTAGATGATGTTGGAAGGAATGATTGAACCATGGCAGAACACGACATCAAGAAGGTAGTGTATCAACCAAGAGAGACGTCAGAAAGTGAAGAAGAACTGTAATAGCGACTCACACAACACCTGTTACTTTGTTATCAACGATGCATTGCTTAAGTGAGAATCCAGTGACGACAAGGATCATTGTTAAATAACTCAGAAGATGGGGTCTGAGCACACAAACATTGTGCTGAATATCCGTCACCTATGCACATTGACAAGTACATTTGCAGTGATACCAAAATGCTCGACTTAGAATTTTATTGTTAGAATAGAATTATATCGAATTCCGAATTATTTCCGCAATGACTCCCACATCGAACTGAGCCCGGATGACCAATGAAGGCGTATCAAGAGAAATCTAGAACAGCTGTGAAATACTAACCTAAGAGTCACCATAACTCCTGAAAATCTGGAGTTTGAGACATTGTATTTGATAGACGTACCCTATTGGTTGTCATCCGCAATGGCCTTTACACTTTTATGCCCCTTTGTATTGCCCTTCTTTTTTATGGCACCTCGGCCTTACAGGATAATGTCCCGATAATTCAAAAGAATAATGCTTTACAACACTTGGCAATCTTTTCTAATTATTATCTTTGTGATTGTCGAATGCTTTTCTAGTTAGCTAGATCAACACAATCTCTTCTATAGAACACTTTTAAGGTTTAATGAGCAGACACACCTCCAACCATCCAGGATCTCACAGATGTAATTTAGTAATTGGAAAGTTTGTCAAAAAAATCTTGATGGTGGACATCCGCTGATTTTAGGAATCAAAGTTAAGTCAGACTACAACATACATAAGGGACACAACCTTATCCATTGGTTCGATGTATATAGTTATGTCTACCTAACTAAAACATTAATATCAGCTGGGATTTTAATATTTTTTTATACCTAGACACAATACCAACCGACTTTCTTTCATTCAAATAATTCCTTTTTCCCACTTTAAAATTAATATAAATTTATTATTTTTATATAAATATTTTATTCATTAATATAGTACATTTTCAGGCTGTTTTTTTTGTCACAAATTTATTTTGCATGACTGAAAATTTTATTTTTAAACATGCTTAAATTCCAATTTTTACAGATAGCATAAATTATCGTATAAGAAGCTTGCATTTAATTTTATATTCTACTTGAAACAATTAATAGATATATTGAGTTTGATTATAATCACATTTAATTTTTTACGATCATGAAAAAAATTAAAATGCAAATTTAGTACACTTCAAAATTCCAAATTTACAGATATTATTTGTGATGTTGAAATGTTTAACCGTTTACAAATTAAAAATACCTACAATGCTTTTTAAGGGGATGGTGAAAATAAATGAACATACGGTGAATGCTTTATAGTGGTGAATGGGATGGTTGAACAAAGTGAATTTGCCAAATTAGTAGCCTGGAAGGTTATCAGTCATTTAGAGAAGAATCCAACACAATTCATTGTCATGGAAGACATTAAAATGCGATTTCCAAACATTGAATCAATTTCTGGAAACTAGAAATCTATGCTGAAGTCTAGAACATGGTTGTAGGCGTTTAATAGGATCTAATAGGGATAACACTAATGAGAAAATAGGAATGCTACTCTTCTCAAACATTTGTACCGTCACTAGCACAAGTGTTCCACTTAAACTATTCAAAATAGTCTAAACAGAAAAACCATCTGAATTTATTAATGAAATAAATCAATACTGTTTCTCTCTAATGCTTCAAGACTTATGAAGAGTATTTATTGAATAGTGGGTCACTGCCTCAGATGGTGGATACAAAAACATATCAAATGGAACAATGTATTCTTCTCAGAAGAGTCACACTTTAATCTACCACATGATAGACAAATCGTTATTCAGAGGGGACATGAAACTTGGAACAAGCCTGCATTTGCGTATGAAAGTATGCAATTGATATGAAATGATCACTATTAATGGCTGCATATATATGCATATCAACAGGAATGGAACGCTGGCATCTGAGAAATATAGGGGCGAGACTCACAGACTTTTTATGGTATCTTTTGATACAAAAATTGGAGATGAAATAATTTTAATGCAATGTAATGCTGAAACTGAGGGTTTGCCCAGCAATCTCCCACGCCCCCAAAAAAAAAAAAAAAAAAAAAAAACAGGAAACGAACATATTTGGTACAGTCGCGGTAAAATTGCTACATGTTACTTATTATCCCCACAAATAATTCAAAAAAATTGGAAGGCGCTCTTTTGCAGGAGTGGGACAGAATATTTAAGTTCTTCCTGAATAATCTCACTGACTCACTATCAATGACTATCAATCTCTCACAACTCACTAAAACTCATTTATCTCAACATTGTACTTCGTAAAGGAAAACTACATTCCATATAAAAATTATTTTCATAGAATAAATTATACTTTTTTATGACATGCATAAAATGGGCATTTTTTGTGACATGAAACTCGAATGAAATACAACTATTCATTGTTCTGTGTATGACATTTTTAATTTTTTAACTAACAATATCTGTGAATTAAATGTTAACCTTCAATATTTTCCCCTCATTAGCCGTTTATGTTCAAAAAAAAAAATTTCCCAAAGGCTTTCATCCATGTGTTTTAAGATTATACTTGAAGTTCAAATTATTGGTTCATATATAAAAATGTTTTTCGATTTAATAGAACAAAAATCTCAATTTCAATTAAATAAAAACTGTAATATAAGCATTGATTAATAAAGGAAATGTCCATAGGACTCCATTATTTTGTCATTTTTATTGATTCAAAATCAAACACTATCAACCACATCAATATACAAATTGAATTAACTGATTTTTTTATATTAAATCCTATTTTTGTCATTTTACTTGTTAATTAATATGTGAATGTTAATTAATAATGAAAATTAAACACCTAATTTTTTTAACTGTCTCATGTTTGTGAGAAGAATTTAATGTATTCAGGAATGAATGGCTCCTACGCCATTCAGTATATCTAAACTGAAAATATTTTAATATTAAGTTCCAGTCAAAAACTATTTGAAGGTAGTAATAGCTGAATATTACTGTAAAGAAAAAGTCAGGAGTGGCGTTCGAACCTGCTCTCTTTTTGTAGAACCAGGTTTAAACTTAGCGCCTTAGACCTCTTGGACATTCTGGCTTCACATGGGTAGTATTGCTGGACATATTTATAATATTCAACTTCAAATGTTTTGAGGCTTGAATGGCTCTTACGACATTCAGTGTATCTAAACTGTAAATCTTGAAATTTAAAAACCGATTTTATTACGTGTCTCAAGTTCGTGAGAAGAATTCACTGTATTGAGAAATGAATGGCCCCTACGCCATTCAGTATATCTAAACAAAAAGATTTTAATATTGAGCTCCAGTTAAAACCTATATGAAGGTAGCAATAGCTGAATATTACTGTGAAGAGAAAGTAAGTTGGAATTGTTGGTTATACTTTCTATGGCCAATTTCTTGAAATTCTATTATGATTTTAAAAAATAATAATTTCGAAATCTGAGAAGAGTAATAAAATAAAAATAATCGACATTTCACTTCAATGTCAGGAGCAGTGTTCGAAATTGCTGTCTTTTAAAAGAACCAGGTTTTAAACTTAGCGCCTTAACTCACGGCCAATCTGACTTCACATCAGTAGTATTGCTGGACATATTTATAGTATCAAGCTCCAAATGTATTGGGGCGTGAATGGCTTATACGACATTCAGTATATCTAAACTGAAAATCTTGAAATTTAAAAACCGATTTATTTAAGTCTCTCGTGTTCATGAGAAGAATATAATGTATAGAAGCATGAATGGCTCCTCATTTAATAATCTCTATTAATGTTTAAATAAACATATTCTTTGTTTCCATGAAGTTAAATTATTATTTTCATCTATAGAATAATATTTAATAATTAAAAATTTTGAACCCTGATGAATTAACAAAGAAAAACTAAAGAATTGCAATAATGTTGCTTCCCTTAATAAATAATACAACATGCAAAAAGTAAAAATATATCCTGTTACTAGAATGAAGAACAAAAAAATAATAAAAGGTTAATTTTTTTAATGTATGCTTTATCAAATATTACATTTTTTATGCAAGAGGCGTGATGGCCGATTGACTAGCTCTCGGTGAAACATGTTTCGGGTTTGAGTCCCGGCGGTGCCATAGATGTTTGTAGTGGTTCGAACCCACTTTAAACCGTAGGTTTCGGTCTAATATGAGCATTGCAGGGGTACTGCTACCGCGTCCGTAGCATATCTTCAAGCTACATGTTCCCCCTGAGTAGTGCTAAATGAGTAGTAACGTTCGTCGGTGCAGCCCACACAACATGCCTTCTTCAAGGCTAGTTTGTATTGGGCTGCTCACAGTGACATTGTCAACACGACTCAGCTCTCGACGCAATTGAAAAAAACTTTTTTTGTCATAATAATTCTTACAGAAGGTACAATCGAAACTAAAAACACAAGGGAATTTCCCTTCATTTTGTTATCTACAATAAGTTATCTTATTTTTCGGTTCCTTATCTTTTTCCGTCTTTTAAATTATCAGTTCAGAAAAGAATTGCTCACGAATAGATAGTTTCGACCTACCTTTACACCTGACTAGTCTTTTTTTAAATGGAAGATGCTAATTTTTGAGTTCACGAATATAATTTGTGCATAGTTCTCTGAATTAGAAAGTAAAATGATGAAAAATAAATTAAGTACCTCTTTTCCTTGCAAAGCCAATATGGTTGAAAACGCTGAGTTAAAAAATGTGAAATTTATTTACGAATGGAATGTTAGAAATTTCATCTCTTACCTAGACCGCAAATATGAAATTTCCAGCTCGAAGTTTTGCTCTGATCCGGAAACTGAAGTTGAATGGAAATTGGTACTATACCCGAAGCATTCTTACCCAAAAGGTGCATATATAGCTGCTTGCTTAGTGAAAATGTCGAATGATGGATTGTCTCACTCGGTCAGGTATAAAATTACTGCTTCTAAAAAAGGAATCAGTGAAATGATGACGAGAGAAAAAGTGTTTAAAGCTTGCTATGATTTTGATCAAGATACAATAATAAGCCACCATGATTTAATCGAAAAGAAACTTTTGCAAAATGGCTGCTTGGTCATTCGCTGTGAAATGGATGTGCTATTTTTAGACAATGAAAAGAATATGGAATGTGTTTCATCAAATTCTAATAACTTTTCAAATGGTGTTTCTTCTGGTCCACCAAGTGTAAACGGATGTGATCAAGATCCTAAAGTCAACATGAAGAAAGATTATTTTAATATCAAAGAACACGCGTATATTAATCCGAAACTAGAGCAATCCACATTTGTCCCGAAAGATTCTCTAAGTAAATTATCGGATGATTTCAAAGAATTGTATTTAAACAAGCAATTTGCCGATACCATTATCCTTTGTGAAGACAGAGAGATCTGTGTCCATAAAACTGTTTTGTCTGCCCGCTCGGATTATTTCAAAATGCTTTGCTCTGGAAAAGGACTTGCCAACGATGCTCTAAATTTGTCTGAAATTAAAAGCACTACTATGGAAGCAATTTTATACTACTTATATACAGGACAAACACTTGTTTTGTCATATAATTTGGCTTTGAATATGATCTCCGCAGCCAAAAAATTAATTCTGGATGAACTCTTGGAAATACTTGTTAGTTACTTGATAGCAAACATAACAGTGGAAAATGTCACTGAAATTCTCCAACGTTCCGATGAACTGCAACACGAGAGTCTCAAGTATGCATGCCTAAAATTCGTTAATTCTCAACATTCTGAAGTAGTTAATTCTCAAAAGTGGCAGCAAATGATAGCAAATAATCCACGGATAGCTGGAGAAGTTTTGCTGACTGTAGCCTCATTTCCAAACTATTATGGTACATCATAATTACTATTTCAAAAATTTTAATTGTTTATAATTGTAATTAATTTTTCACTTGAATATTTGTCAGAAGTTTCTTTACAGTTTAGGATAGAGAACATAATTTTCTTCTCTTTTGTAGTTAAAGAAAATTAAATTTTTCTTAGATTTTCTAATTTCCAAATGAAACCTTAAGTTTTAAAATGATTGTTCATGACAAAACCTTCTACTTAAGAAATTCGAATAGGTTTGAATGAATATAACATGTTACAATTTTTTAAAAAATATTTCTGGATGTCATAAAAGTATGTTTTAATCTATGATATTTTATTGTTATGGTTTTATAACTATACACAGTATTAAATTTTAAAAGCATATTTTTGTTTCAATTTAACTCTTTTAATAATGTGTAACACTTCATTAACAACATTTTTAGGATTCTTGAAAATGTTGAGAAACTACATTAAAACGGTTACTCACTTCTACACTCATTTCTAGCATATGTAATTAAAACTATATCTTTAATGTTAGGTAGAAATGCATATTACTTGTCTTTCCATAAATTGTATTGGATTGTCTAATTTTTTTTTTATACTTTAATTTTGCTTGATTTGAAACTTAATGAAATCATAAGTATTTATAACTAAAATGTGTGATAATATTTAGTTGATTGATTATTATATTTTGTTTTGTAAATTTTATTTGTTTACTAACATAAGAGATGAAAGACTATAGGGATGATCATTTGTATGTATTTGAAAAAAAAATTTGTTTTATTTGATTTTATTGTCTTAAAATGGTATAATCATTATGCATACTTAACATTAATTAAATATAACATTATACCATACTTAACATTAATGAAAGATTTTGCAGAAATTTAAGAAAATCAATGAGCAAAATTTATAAAATTAAAAGGTCACTTTTTAAAAGATGTTTAAGGAAAATGAGATAAATGAATAGTTTTAAAATGTATAAGTCTAACATTTGTAATAAATAAAACTGGAGAACACTGTTATACAAAAGCAAATTAAAATGAAAAACATTGCTTATATTTTAAAATTTTATTACTGATTAATATTATTATTGCTAATTACGCGGATTATAAAATAAGATAGTTTTAATAAAATACAATTGTTTAAGTTAAAATTTATTTAAAAATTTTTAAAATAACGTTTATGAATCGCTAAGTTTTAAAAAATTGGAAAAATTATTATATTAATGAAAAAATTACCTTATAACATAAATTTGAAGCTCACGATGAACAATGAAGACTTCAAGTCATCCAGTGAACTCGAAAGTTCTAAATGGTACAAGGTATTTTCGTGACACAAGCAATAAATGGGAAATTTATTTTTACTGCTTACAAAACAAAAATCGTTTAGAAAACTAAATAAAATAGCTTGCATGTTCAAGTGGTGATAAAGTAAAATTTATATAAAACAGTATAAAATTTACCAAAAAATATTTTCTAACGCTTGACATTTGTAATGTAAATAAACAGAAATTAAACTCTTTATCTTCGTGAGTTTTACTTGCATTCATTGGTTGAGTCGTAAGCTAGAGAATTTTTAATATTATTTCAATTAATTTAGTGGCTTAAGTAGGGAAACTAAATGAAATACTCTTATGTCAATATTTGAGGAGATTGTTACATCAAAATGCTTTTATAGATCGGTTATTATAATTCTTTAAAAGCTTTTCTCTTGGCTTGATTTGATTCTGTGATATATAATAGCAGATTAGCTGCTTTAGCTCGAATTATCCAATTGTGGTCGAAGAGAGAAAAGAAAAAAAAACAATAATAATTATGAAATACAAACTCTAAACTTACGGCGGAAACAAGTAGTTTTTGTTTAAAATATCATGCTTCATGTGAAGATAATAGCTTCGCCTATTCTATATAATGATTGTGTTATTTATTATAGAAATCTATCAATATTACAGTATTAAGGAAAAACCAATTTGTTATAAGATGATGTTAGTTAAATGAATAAACAATTAAAATATTTTTGTTTTATTAAAATAAAAATGGGAAACTGCAAAAATAATATTTATCTCACAATTACTTTACTTTTCTAGCTAAAATAAATATAAAATATCCTAGTTAAATTAAGTGGCATATAAAGAACCAAAATGAAAACATTAATTTTCCTAAATTAATTTCCACACAAAACATCTATTTTTACAAAGGTTTGTATAGATACAGCTATCGCTCTTAGATTATCTCAGTAAAGCTGTAAAAAAGCATTGGAAAATTCAAATATTTAATTTTTTTTAAATGATAATACATCGCTATCAATTGTGACAAAAATGATCTTTTAACTTTCTTTACACTTAATCTAATAAAAACAGTCGGGAAAATTTCAAAGAAGCTAAAAAAGATCTTTATAGGTGAGTTATTCTTCTCTAGTTTTTGAATTTTTTGCATAAATAATAGAAACATATTAAAAATTGATATCAAAAGTAAGGCCAGCGGGGCAAGATCAACATGTTACTGCACCTTACTATGTATGTAAATAAGAATCATTGATTTTTAAATTTTATAGTAACATGTGTTTGTGTAATATATTAACAACAGGCTTGATTCCTTAATTTGTCAAAAATTGGTAAGGTATATTGCAAATATCTTAAAATTATGGCTGCGGGCCAATACCAGCCCAACACCAGAACAGGATTAACTTACTTAAGACCCAACACATTTTTTTAAAATTACGAACTTTGAATGAAATATTTTTATTCAGCTGGTAAAAGACAATTACTCACATATATAATCCTTTAATTATAGAATAAAATTTTACAATCGTTTGTCATTGGAAAAATATAATACTTAAATCAATGTTTAGATTTTGGCATTATATTTTTCCATTGACAAATATTTGCGATCAACTTCATCAGTGTTGACTATCAAAAAGAAAAAAAAAAAAAAAGGTGTGTGGGGAGGGGGTCATTAGTTACTATGACCTCATTTAGTATAGCTCGGGTTTTAACAGCCTTGTTTACAATGGGAAATGATTTCTGAAACTATAAAAAAAGGCGAATTCTTCAATTGAATCAAATTATAGCAGCGGAAGACTTTGCCACAGCCGCAACCAGAGTGAAACAGCTACGCAGTTATCACATAATCCAAACTTATCCGTATGTAATATTTAGTTTCCTTATAATACGGCTGTTATTGTATACCAGCATGATAAAATTATGCATGACCATAAAATAACTTCAGTTTTAGATGACTACAAACATGTAAGGAGCAGAATGAAACCAAATTTCATATACGTGTGTAGTTTCTCTAATTCATAAGCTACAGGAGATATTTCATTTGTGTTAAGATGAAAATGTGATATAGTGTCGTTATTGCGGTGTAAAAAAAGACATTTATTTAGAGTTATTGCGGACACAACGTTTAATTAATTCCACGTACTATTATTATTATTTGTAATTGAGGATTTGGAGATGGGAAATTTAATTTAATTTATTCTGTAGTAGAATAACACCACATTTTTCAGAAAGAGGATCGACTTATTTTTCTAGTCAAACAATGGTGCACTCTTATGTAGTATCGAAAATTTCTATACTGGAATCTGATCTGAGTGATGGTTCAAGAAATATTTCTGGGAAGAGATCCATGTTGCAAGTAGGAAAGGCATGACAGGAATTCTTATTTTGTAAATCGAATCAATCTTCAAGTAAGCTTTTTGTATTAGAATCAAGCTTCGCATTCACCTTATCTGCGAGCGATGGTAATTCAAAACCGATGCTCCGTTGCAAAAGTCTCTAAGAACGAGCGATTAGTAAAAAAGAGAGCGGGTTGTTGCTATGTGACATGACTGCTCGATCATCTTTCGTGCGTCTCCTAATACGGGTAAGAGAGTATTAAATTTATTTTGAGTGATGGTGAGATTGAGCAACCTGTTAATGTGTCAGAGAGTTTGATGATCATTAAAATTCCGAAGAAGGAGCATCGATCTGTCAAGATGTTGATTCTGAACTGTCGGTTAGAAGATCACAAATATGAGTAGAAACATTTTTGTGATAAACCACCACGTCCTAGTAGAACTAAAACGTTAACCTGCTTATCTATCAGATTATATTGTAAATTAATGTTATGGCAGGGTGAACGGGGTATATATTACTATCTCAGTGGCAACATTGTTGTATAACTGACGGTTTAGTAACACGACAAGAATGTTAACCTGATTAAGAAGTTATGTTTTTGTATACGTTATTGTTTAGAGTTAAGTTAAAGATAAGAAATGACTGAGTTATTTTTACTACCATTACTATTTACATTACAGTTGTCCAGGGGACTTAACTGTGGATTAATAAAAGATAATTTTCAGGCAGTTTAATATTGTATGTCCTTCAATACTCTATGTGCATTTTTTAATATTAAACATTAATGAAATTTTGTATAATCTATTTTCCATACATTCATTGTAATTATTGATCCGTTTTCGATCCAGTCAGCACCAAAATCTCTCCTATTGGTGATTTTGGTACTTGTTTTCTTCGTTTCTCTTTCCATGCCTTCCGTAGTCTGTATATAAAATTTGGTCTCATTTCGTTCATTAACTGCAGATGCTTACAAACAGGAGCTATTTTATGGACACCCTGTATTTTATTTTAAGCGCATTTTGCTTATCCGGCATGTTTTAATAAAAAAACATTTAGTTTACTTTTCTTTTTAGAAAAATTATTTTACGTTGAATTTCGTTAGGTCTCAGCCCGCTAAATTTTGTGTAATCATAAGTAAAATATGGCTTTTTGTCTAAAAGTCTAAAATCTTTGCTAATCCCGAAACAAACTGACGAAAAAAATATAAACAATCAAAAGTCTAGCATTTTTCTTAAATTACGTAAGTTTTATTTAGAAAGATAATACTGGAATAAGTTTTTCGTCTTTGATTAAATAAATAAATTAATGCAATGATGTTAAGTTTCCGATATTGTCGGTAACAATTTAATCAACTAAAAATGTATATTCTAATTATCAGTAATCAATTAAAAACTGTTTTTAAAAGAAAGTTTTCTTAGATAATACAATAATTATGCTTAAAAATGTTTATAGATTTTCCTAAATTTGCATAAGTTGCTTACTTAAAAAGTATGGATAAATTATTAAAATAAATTAAATTTATTGTATTCAAAATGATAATGATATTATAATTTGACTCAGTTAAAAAATGTAAAGTAAGGGTATATTTAATCCATTTATCTGACATATTATAGCAGTATGTTACTCATAAATCAATTTAATTTTTATTCAAAATGATGAAAAAAAAATTTTCAAACTAAAATATTAAGTCTAGTAATTGAGTTAACAAATCAATATTCCAAAATTTTTTATTAATTTACTAACAAAAATACAAACAAAAACAATAAAAAAAACGTTTTTTAACTAAACAACATATAAAACGAAAAGTCATAACTGAAATAACTAAATGCAATACAAGTTTATCAAATATGTAGAAAAGCCAGTTGTAAAACATTTTTTTATAATTGTTTTACAGCTACATAAATATTTTAAATATTTTGATCGAATTATTTTTATTTGATATTCTAATTTAAAATTTTATACTGAAAGAGAAAGAAATTTAAAAATATTTTATTCAATTATATATAATGTAAATTTTAACCATAATGATCCAAACATTTTAAATGCAATAGTATTCTATTCTTTGAAGGAATTTTGAAAAATATTCCGCTATTTCATCTAAACAATAGAAAAATTATATTAAATATCTAAATTATAATACTCAATAACAAATACATGGATCAATAAAATTAATATCAAAATATACTATTAGTTTTATGAGCTTATGTTAATAGCGTAGATATTATGTTAATAATATAGATATTCAATAGCATAATATTTAAGTTCATATATTTAGGTATTTCAGGGAAATAGCACACAATAAAATTAAAGATAATTTCAAAAAATCTTCAGGCTATGCTTTATATATCAGGGCTATCAATCTTCAGGCTATACTTATAGATATCTGATATATTCTGAGGCTATGCTTGCATTCATTTTAAAGCAAAATTAGTTTTAAATAATTTAAATTAACAATATTGTCAGTTTAGATACTATTAAATGCAGTTTATTGTAAGCATTAAACTTATGTTCATGTATTTAAATAGTTCTATGACAAAAGAAACCTTGTGTACTGTATATTTATCATTTCAACATGTAATCGCTCTATAAGAATCTCAATTCCTCATTTTTTTTCTATGCACTCTTTCTCATAACTTAATGTAAGCATACATTTTGAATAAGATTCAAATAGATTTCAGCCAAATATATATGATGTTTAACTGAAACATAATAATACTATTATTTTGAACATAATATGATTAAATGACAAACTGATACAAATTACTGAACAGACAATGGACAAGTTGATGGTTGAGCTTCTTCAGTGTCATTTTTTCTAGAATCATAAGAATTGTCTTCTTTATGAGTTAATTTAATTGGATCCGTGGCTGCATCTTCTGCATCTTTTACCACTACATCAATCTTTTCTATAGCTTTCATTTCTTCTTCTTTATCGGCATCTTCTTTTAAACTCTTCGCATTTCCATTGGAAGCAATTAAATCTTCACAACTCGTTGAAACATTTTGCTCAGCAGAGTGCTTTTCCAATTTTGTCTCATTTTTCGTGTCACATTCACTGAGTAGTCTAGTTAGTTTAGCATCCACTTCTGCACTCGAAAGAACGTTATCAGTATTGTTCATTCCATCGACTTTTGCAGGCTTCATTGAAGTTGCTTTGATACTTTTGTTGGCATCATCTAAGGCATTAGTCATTGTTTGACAAGTACTGTCTCTTCTTAAAACTTTCCTAACTTCTGGAGGTGGTTTGGTATCACCCTATAATGGTATGACAAAATAAATGATATTTCATACTTAAAAATAGGAACTAATACACTATAGCTACGTGTACAAATAAGCTTTAAAATATTTTTTGTGACCTTGATCTCCAATTTTTGTATCAAACTGTTCTGCTTATAACTTATGATCAAAGCCTGGTTCTGAGAAATGAACAAGGAAAATGTCTAATGAAAATACATTTTTTATGCACTGCATTCGTTTTACTAGTGTTCGGTCAATGACGCATAAACTGTGGAGGACTACATAAAAGTTACCTATATATTCAATCTATAGAAAAGTTACCTATAGATCTCTATAATGCAACTTGTTGACAACATGTTAGTTTTCGAGACAAGGGGGAAAAGAAAAGTTAAGTGCCAAGCGGTGCACAAAAAAATAAGTTATAGTAGAAAAAAAAAAATTAATTCAATATGACATGATGCTTACATTGAAAGATACACAAAATGATCACAGTGCATATCCAGCCATGAATACATGCACCGTACAATGGCTAACTAAACACCATCCAGCAGCATAGTGTCCACAAAAGTGAAAGCAGCATGCAGACAAGCAACTATTCGCATTTTGCAGTA
The DNA here is from genome assembly GCA_021605095.1 of Caerostris extrusa. NCBI lineage: Eukaryota > Metazoa > Arthropoda > Arachnida > Araneae > Araneidae > Caerostris > Caerostris extrusa. The sequence continues at coordinate 22,064 of BPLR01001815.1, forward strand.
TTTAGGGGTCAATGTACCAATTTCTTCCGATGCTCCTTATAGAAAAATATCCAAAAGCGATTGTTGCGGTCATTCAACAGGGCCCTCATCATTATAATTATCTATATTTGGGTACCAATTCTCTTAGTGTTTTTTATTTATTAAAAAAAAATCTTGAAATTTATAATTTTATCAGATATTTCAGATGTCCAAAACGAAATTCCTCCAAATTTCATTCGTAAATATAACATACGACTTATAAAAATAGACAGTTATGAAACTAAAATCGTTCATTCATGAAAAGCATTTCAAACTATCAAACTTTCATAGCTGACAAATAAAACAATCTTCATAAAAAGTATGGATATTTCCCAAGTTTTATTTAGAAAATGTAAAAGCCAGAGCATTTCTAACGAATTTAATTCATTTAATGTTACAAATTGAACTCCCGAAAATAAAATAACTATTACATACTTTGTGAAATAGAGTAAATGTAAAAGTTGATGCATGTTTATATTTTATTTATTAACACTAATAATAACTATAGGTTTTTTTAACAACGTAGAAATTCAAATACACTCTAATAAATATGTTATTTAAAATTATCTAACTTTAAATCGATATTTTAAATGACTTTTGTTTAAACTATTTCTAGAAAGCGTTTTAAAGTGTAAGGAATTTAATAAAAGAGAAAAACTAGATAATCACATAGTTAATTTTAAATATGTATTGTCTTAAAAAAGCGGCTTCGTGGTCAAGTGGCTGGCGATATAGCCTTTGGTATCGCACTCTTCAGGTTCGAATCCTAGCGGTGGCATGGATATTTGTTAGTGGTTCGGAATTCACTTTAAACTGTAGTTTCCGGCCTGTTTAGCCCTTGTGTACAAAAAGTTGACCGTAGAACGACAAATAAAACCAAACTTTTGGAAAAAAAAAATATAAGAAAAATACCCGAAGAACTGTGTTTACTGTCTAATCATCTCAAAATTTCGCATACAAATACCTTTATAAGTATATAAATTATTAAGTTTTTAAGGCCAGTAAATGCTAATTTCTGGCATATCACGCAATTCAAATTTGAAATTAGCAACGTATAAAACAGGCAGTTTATGTTTTCTCGTTGATGTTGAAATTTCTTGGATTTATAATCAATAATACCAATTACGAATTTGATGAAGATATTATAGCTAATTGGATGACTTCGAACGTAGTCACTTAGTTAGGATATGTGAAGCCAGGCGATCCCATTGTTCAATATGCCGCCACCTGCGTCGTAATGGCACTACCGTGCAAATGTACTGGCAGTAATGGCTGTTGAAAGGAATTCAATATTGAAATGAAGTCTCTGGAAGAATAAGGAATACTAATTCGTGACAAGATCGATTGACTCTACGAGAGGCCAGAGCTGCTCCCACGATATCTTTGTTCGCAATTCAATGTGCCTCTTCCTCACCACCGGTGGTATTTTCCTATTGCAATGCTTGGCTGAGGAGGGGTTACAGAGAAAACAAATGGGACAAAATAAGCCGACAGACTCCCAAAAATATCGCAGATCTGAAGAGATAGCTTAGAAATCCCTGCTATCACATTATAAGATTAAGACTCTTTATCACTCCTCGCATAGACGTATATAAATTTACATTGCCGCTAGGAGTGGTTTCCTCAATTATTGATTTGAATGTAAAATTGCAAGCCATTGATTGTCCTTAAATGAGTTCATTGTTTTACATGGGCTTTCTGTATATTTAGTAACAATAATGACGCATAATAGAAACAATTTATTTCTTCCTGATGTTTTTTTACCCTATAGACTATGCTTTTAAATTGATAATTGGTTTAATTCCTTAAAGAAAAATTACAGTAATTAATTTTATTATAAGCTAAATAATCAAAAAGCGGACATGATTTACTTGTAATTCTATATGTAAAAAGTTGCTTTAAAATTTAAAGAATGTGATGATAAAAGTTTTTCATATTAAAAAATCTTTCTCTTATCCTTACCTGGCTGCCATTATGAGCTTGATGCAAAGATATTTTTCGGAAATCCGGTTTTGTATCTTCAGCTTCTGGTTCTTGAGGGGTATGAGTCTCGATAACAATAAGCATAGAGTATTCTTGGGCTTCGTGGAAGAATGTGAAAAAGAAAAAGCAAAAGAAAACAACAAAAACCCACTGAGCAATTGCACTGGCCACGTATGATCCGCTTGTATCGATGGGCACTTTCAAACTGGCTCCCATCGTCGGCGGATAAGGCTGGAATAGTTTTAAAATTGTAAACTTAATTAAATACTATTAATATTTCAAACAAAACATCTTTATAGTCATTTACTTCACATGATGAATTTTATTATTGCAGTTATAGTAAGAAAATCTTACAAAAAAATAGCATAGATGTTAAGATTTAAATGAAATTTTTTTTTATATATTAATCGCTTAGGCTAAGATGTTTTTTATCTTTATACTGATTAAATTACGGTGGTTCTACTTTTTTTCCCAATGATGTGGAAACGGATAATATGATCACAAATAACTTTTATAGTTGTAGGAAACTATAACGTTTTTTTTTTTTTTTTATTCGATCAAAAGACATATCTTCAACCATTTATAAAAAGGTTTTTATTAATTTTATTAAATGGAATATGTTTTCTGCCATTTTTTTCAGCAGTAAATTGTTTTGGAACAGAAAGCTAAATTTATGCAACTATTACTACCAAAGCAATACTTATTTCTTATGCTTCTATTCGACTGTTCTTTGTTACATTGTATTCTTAAAATTTTTATTTTGTAGCCCGAACTCAATTTCTTACTATCCTATTCGTATGGCATCCATATTGTCCATGTTTTATACTATGTTTAAAAGGCAACTGATATCCGTATTTCCTTGGAATTTCCTCATTTTTCATTTAAAATTCATAAGCTTTCTTTTTCTCGTTTGATTTGTTCTTATAGTTTATATACTTAATGTTAATTACTTTTTATTTTTAATAAGATAATAATTAATAATGATTTTGTTGGTTGAAATTTCAACTGTTCACTTACTAGAATGCCAGTGTAATTCAGGTGATCGTCAGTGTTGTTTAAATAATAGAGATGCGAAATTCCACTAAAATTCTCTGGGACTGTAATCATATCTAAAGTACAGGTTGTTAAGATAAATAATGATTGCATAGATAATTTGTAATAGATATTTAAATGTTTTATAAATTATATTATCTTATTTTTCTGTGAAGAAATTATTTCTATCTTTTAAATATCAAACAGGTCTCTTTTTGAATAATATTACAACAAAATTATAATAATTTAAATATTTTTAATATAATTTTAGCTGTATTTTATACTTTTATTCTAATTTTTTTTTTTCTTTATTGAAAGAAAATAGATATGGCAAATAAAAATAACATTTTTACAATATATTAAAAACATTTTAATCAAAGTTCCGAAAAATATTGTTCAAAAATAAATATAAACCAATAAATGGGTTTAATGGATTTCTCCAAGATATTAAACACTTTTAAAATCATTCTTATTGTTATTAGAAATTAAACAAAAAAATATCTTAAATTTACTTTAAGAATATTTTATATTTATATGAAATCATTCATTAAATTCATCAAGTTAAATTCACATTTCATTTAAAATTTTGGTAACATCTACATAGAATTAACATCAAGTATTCATATTTATTTCTGAATAATCTGTAAGAAACACAGTTAATGATTATTAAAACTATGAATATACAAAGAAATCAATAATAATTAAATATATAACAAATTACGTATAAATAAATGTATGCAATAAAGTTATTGTATGGTTTTAATTTATAAAAATCTAAATTTGTTGCATTGATTTATAAAATATAAACAAAACTTTAAATATCAATAATCTAGATCTTTCTATATTTATAATTGTATGTTCATCTGAACGTACAATTTAATAAACTAACATGTAATTGATATACAAAGGATACGGTAAACAAATGCAGCTGTACAAATAAAGACCAGTAAAACCCGTAATGAAAGAACTGTCTCATTTTTCGACTTCAGGAAAAGTGTAAGAATGCATTGTAAAGCTATATAAAGTAAACCCAAGGCAAGAAGCATCACTCCACCAATCATATGTGGCAAACCAACATCCATTAGCTATGAAAAGAATAAATAAATTTAAAACAATATATGAGTATTTATAATATATATTTAAAAATAACAAATTATTAAATATATATGATGATGAAAATTTCAAAATTCACCAATTTAGAAAATATCAAATCCTAATCCGATATATATTTGAGAATTGACAGAAATTAGGTCATGATATTTAAGAGCAAAAAAGATACCGATTCAATTCCCGTCGAACTAACTAGGGATAGTTAATATGGTAGAAAAAGTGCGCTTTGTCAATATGTTTCACCCTACTCGTGCTGGCTGTGAGAGGGTTTTCTGGTTTTTCTCACGTATATGACACAAGTATAAGCCACATACATGCCTTATAAACACTTCCAAGAAGTATTTCTCCCTTCTTTTCGTCTTGTAGGTTTAGTGTACCTTTTGTGATGAACTTCGGATAGTGCTAAATCTTCTACACTCAAGAGCCAAAACATTATGACCACCCCTACATTTTGCAATGAACTCGCCTGGATAACGTGGAAGGCACGTGATCAGGTGGAAGTGGTATTTAACTGCTGCTGGAGAGTCTGAAGAATCATTCTTTCACTTCTGTGTGTGAGGGGAAAGACTGCGGATCTAAGCGACTTTGATAGAGGGCAGATTGTAATGGCTCGAAGGCTCGGAACAAGTATTTCGAAACTGCACGACTCGTGAGTTGTTCGCGATCTACAGTTTTTAGTACTTATGCAAAGTGGATGAATGACGGTGAAACCAGCAGTAGACGACATGGCGTTGGACGTCCACACGCTATCAAAGAAAAAGGTCGTCGGAGACTGTCTCGCATGGTGAAGCAAAACCGAGCCAGACGGTGGCTCAATTGACAACCCAATACAATGCAGGGCCAAGTAGAATAGTATCGGAGCACACTGTTCAGCGGACACTGTTGGATATGAGGCTACGCAGCAAACGTCCCACTCGTGTGCCTTTGCTGACCAAGCGTCATCGCCAACTGCGCCTGCGCTGGGCCTGGGAACATCGTGACTGGTCCATGGATCAGTGGGAGAGCGTTGCCTGGTCAGATGAATCACGGTTTGTCCTTCATCACGCCGATGGCCGTGTCAGGATACGCCGTCTTCCAGGCGAACAGTTGCTCCCTCAATGTACAGTAGGTCATACACAGGCCGGTGGTGGCGGTATTATGCTTTGGGGGACGTTCTCTTGAGCGTCTCTGGGACCCGTGGTTGTGGTAGAGCAGATCATGAATGCTACAGGGTATCTGAACATCATTGCGGACCAGTTGCACCCTTACATGACCTCTGTTTTTCCAGCTGGAAATGGAATGTTCCAACAGGACAACGCCCCTTGTCACAAGGCTAAAATTGTGTTGGAGTGGTTCCAACACAAACATGATGCTGAATTCCAGTTAATGTCCTGGACGCCTAACTCACCGGATCGCAATCCGATAGAACACATTTGGGATGTCCTGGGACGGCAGCTCAGAGTTCAAAGACCACCAATTTGCTATATCTCGGATTTGCGTGACCGTTGCTTAAACATCTGATACAATCTGTCTCCGGCCATCTATCAAGGGCTTGTGGCATCCATGCCAAGGCGGGTTGAAGCTGTGTTGCGCGCCAAAAGGTGGGCCAACTCGTTATTGACTGGTGGTCATAATGTTTTGGCTCTTGAGTGTATATACAAAGTCGCCATGATTAAATATATCACTCATAGCCATCTGTAACTCCATCTAACATGAGAATTCCACGAAAACAAATAGTTCCAAAAATCGCAGATATATTCTGTGCGAAATATTCCCCAAAGTCTAGGTTATCATGTGTGAAGGAATATTCATCACAGCTCGTGCTAAATTGCCCTTTATTGAAGGCGAATTCTGGACCTCAATATGAACTTGAGATATCACAGCAGTTCAGTATGCAATTCTTAGTTCACAAGAAAGGGGAGTACATTAAACATGAACTTCAAATTCATCAACCAAAGGTAAAGTTTCAGTTCAATTCCATCTCTGTAATTCCTTGTTATCATGTCAATCATAAGTTTTTAAGCACTGTAAAACGCCATACTTTCCCCATGGGTGATTTTAAGATCTAGTTATTTTTCTAGAACTTTCCATTCTACCACATTCAATTAGTCCCCTTTACCACATTCAATTAGTCCCCTTTACCACATTCAATTAGTCCCCTTTACCACATTCAATTAGTCCCCTTTACCACATTCAATTAGTCCCCTCTACCACATTCAATTAGTCCCCTCAACCACATTTCGTGTCATTCCGTATGTTAGATTGAGCTACAGATGGCTTTGAGTAATGCCCGCTTAATTATGGCCACCATTATATGCCGCATCAGTGACAAATGACTATAAGACAAGTTAAAAAAAATGAAAATATTTATTTCAAATATCAAAAGTATTAATTAACCCGCTTAAGCTAAAGAGTATAACACGTTTCAAAATAACAAAATACTGCTAAAAGATGCACAACCTATAAGTTACAGCTATTGACTCTATTATTTTGAAACTCTAGTTTCATATTGGTTATTTCGAAAATTTCATAATTGATTACATATTATCAATGTAGTGAAGTAGTCTGTTTTGTTGATATATACACTTAGTCACAAAAGTAAGTATGCAGAGTGTATGTGGATGATGTCCTATGAAAAAAACAGACCTACAATATTAGAGTTTTCAAATTAACGACTTATTTCGATTACAGCAAAATCGAGCTTAATAACAAAATGAAAAGTAATTAAAAAATACAAATATTTAATTAGCAAGATGAGCTTAACTTAAAATAGGATGTAATTTACATCATAAAAGTAAGTATGCAAAAACAAAAACAAAGACATTAATATTGAAAATTTTACAATTTTTCAAAAAATTAGTAATTTGTTGGATAGCCTTTGGCCTTTACTAACAGCTCTCAATCTAGATGGCACTGATTTTTACTAAATTTTGAGTGACAGAAGATGGTATTTTCTGCCACTCCTCCAAAAGGGTTTTTTAGATCATTCTTAGTTTTGATCTTTTGCTTTCTAATTTGGCGATCGAGATAATCCCACAAGTGTTCAATGGGATTAAGATCAGGTGACTTCGGTGGGGATTTTAGCTGTTTTTCGCACGTGATATAGCAGCCATTCCCGAACAACCTGAGCAGTATGTTTGGGATCATTATCTTGTTGGAAAGTGAAGGATCCATCGAGTCCCAATTTAGAAGCACTTTGGCTTAGATTATTCTTAAAAATATTCAAATAGCTATATTGATTCATTATTCCGTCGATTATAACTAAATTTCCTACTCCAGTTGCTGTCATGCAACCCCAAACCATAATCGAACCACCACCGTGTTTTACAGTTCCTCTCATGTTCTTTGGTTCTAGAGCTGCATTTGCTTTCCTCCAAATTTTTTGGTGTCCATCTGACCCGTGGATGTTGAATTTACTTTCATCCGAAAAATCACGGAATTCCAAAATTTGTGTCCTGCTTTACATTTTCTTTTGCAAAATCTATTCTCTTTTTGCGATTCACTTTGCTAACAAATGGTTTTCTTCTCATATTTCGACCATGGTATCCTGCCTTCCGTAACACACGGCGAATTGTTTCAGAATTGCATGACTTCGCAAAATTGTTTTTCACATCAATTGTCAATTTTGGTGCGCTAATCGTCTGATTTTTTTTTCACATTTCCAACAATAATTCGCCTTTCTCGATCCGTCAAAATGGGCGGTCGTCCTGTTCTTGGCTTGTTTAGAGTATTTCCCTCAGCCTGGAACTTTTCTATGATTTTTGCACTGCTGCAGGACTTTTGCCTATGATTTTAGCGATTTGTCTTTGGGATTTGCTTTCCTTATAGAGCTTTATTATTGCATCCTTTAGATATTTTGATAATTCTTTCTACGTGGAGCCATTGGTGAATTGTTGATGCACTTAAAGCTCAAACTTACAAGCTTTGTAGCAGAACTTTTAAACTTATCACTGAAATATGAAAAATCACTGAGAAGTTTCATTCAGCCTATTTAAAAGTCAAAAATTCAGAGTGCATATATACTTTTGTGATTTAAAGTTCTCTGGTAGTTAACAAAATTACTCTTAAAGTTTTTTTAAAATATAATGATTTGGTTTTATTTTCATTACTTTATGACTTGAATAAGAAGCTATAAACAACACTCTTCAAAATAATATTTTTCTTATATTTATTTAAGAACTAGAGCTTTTCCTTTTAAGCTATGAGTTGCATACTTACTTTTGTGACTAAGTGTAGATAATAGACTTTTAAAAATAGAATTAAATTTAAAAATACTTTCCGCGCTAAAACAAAAAAAGTAAAACATATAATGTTTTCAAGAATGAAGAATCAAAATCAAGAGTATCGATATGTATATTACAAACTAATTCATGGTGCGTTCCTTAATTTATAAACTCAAGTAAATCTATAATTCCTTTTTTTGCAAAGGTCAAGCGTAGCTTACGATTCAGACATGAAATATTTTTTTCTAACAACTCGGCTATGGTAACCAACCTCTCTGCATGCATTTCGTATTGCACTCCATGTTTGGAAGCTGAACTGCTATTTTTATTATGCATTTTTTTCAATTCATGAATAATGAATTGACGATCATAAGACTTGAGCAGCGATGAATAATATTGAAAAAGAACCAAATCTTGTAATTAGTGGTCGAACAGTAGTCTACCATTTAAAATTAAAATTTGATTTAATGTTTTTATTTTGCTTACGAAATTGTAATTTTTTCCAAAAAAAAAATGAACGTTTCTTCTTCCTTTCTAAGTGCTACACTTTTAATAAAATAATTAAACTGGGTTTTTATTTCGACGTATATGCTGGAAAGCGTCTAATACAATTTTCACACAAAAAAACGATTGTTAATTATAACAATAAATTTGAATTTTCATGTGAACAAATATTCTTTATGCCTTCAAACTTCAATCGCCTTAGATTTTCTAAAAAAATTTTTATTGTATAAATATTTTGTTGATTATTTTAAAATTCCGTGCTCAAATAGTTTTTGATACTTCAGAAAATTGCTTTCACAAAATGATTCCTCTATTAAGTAATATAAACATGTTTTCCATTGTAAATCGGCACTATTAGAATACATTCTATATTCACTGTATTTATTACCTTGCACATCATTCAGCGAAGAGATATAACAATAAAACTCAATATAAATATTTTTCAATACTTCTAAGACTACCTTAAAAGAGCACATTTTTGCACCATTATGTGTTTGTTTTTGTCGAATAAAACTTCTGTATATTTTTCAGAGAGATTTACACCTTAAAAATACATATCCAATTTTTTTACGATGATAAGTTTAAAAATATGTCGGTAGTGAACTTAAAAGAAAAGTTAGATTTATCCACAAAATTAGAGTCATATGAGTAACCATGATTGCAAAATATACAAATAAAGGGCTTTTTTAGCATTTAATTTATGTAGCAAAATAAATTAATTTTCCTGCACAAATTTTAAAGTTTTGAAACGTTTCTATGTTCAAACTGTTATACATGCTAGATTATATTTTTATATGTTTAATTGATAGTGAACTAACTGAAATGAAAGAATAAATAAAAACGTTTCAATTTCTGTCTTGCCGTTCAAGAATTACTCTGTAGCACTGCAAGTTCTAAAGATTTTAATTAGTTAGCACGGGTGTGTGTAAACTTTTTTTAAGACTGACACTTGTGTATATACACTCCGACAAAAAACACTTACCAAGAAGAATTTATCTGAATGCAACGACTTTTTTTTTTTTTTTTTTTTTGCAAATAGTTTTGGATCTAAAATTTTGAATCCAGAATCTCTCTACCGTACATCTAGATGATGTACAAAAGATAGAAATTCAATTCTAGAGTGTTTCTTTAATTCTAATTTAATTCCTTCCACTCACTTTAACTGTACTAATGCCTCATATTCGGGCTCGCGCGCACTATGAGCATATGACACTTTTCAGGGAGGACGCGCAGTTAAGCTTATAGAATCAAGATGTCAAATCAAAAGATAGTCATTTGAATCTTAGCGATGCCACCTGTAAACATTGTTGGTCAGAAATGGCTGAGCCTTAGCAGAACACAATGTTAAAAAGGCAATATCCAACATATTCTTTATTGTCTACAATCTGACGTTTGAGTTGTATAATAATGACCACAAAGACCATTAATAACTGATTCAGTAAATGGGATCTGAGGTCACGATGCCTCTTGTGCTCCTATGCATGTGGAGACAACATACGTCTAACGGCCAGAGATTGGCCAATGCCTTTTAATTAGCTATATAAAAAAATTGGCTACATGTTGCTGCATCTAGTGAATAAGCCTTTCACCTCGGACTTTTTAATTGTTTCTTTCTCTATTGACCAATTTTGGTCTCATACATCCCTTTTTTTTTGTGTGTGTAGAGTGTAGATTTAGTAATTTTTTAAATTAAAATTACTTCAAGATAGAAAATAAAACCTCTTGAAGAACTGAATAAAGTTTAAAACACTAATTTTTTTTTTCTTGTAAGGAATTCGTCAGTAATCATGGTAGAATTTACGATCTTATTATACATGCAACTGTTATCTACATCAAGATGTACTTATGACCTTGGATAACACAAGGGACCAATTCAGCTGGTAATAATCGATTGGTGGAAAAAGGAAAATATGTACCCTTATTAAATTCTTATTAAGTCATTATATTCTACTACAATACTTCATTTTAGTGTAGGAAGACCTTAAGCAAAGTTATTCTATTTTTCTTTCCTAAATGTCTACTACAACATTTCGTCAGAATACTGAAATTTTGATATTTAATAATTTTTCCTTGTTTCTCTTTGGAAATCTTGAAATTTTCTCTGATCTCTGATGTGATAGTTTGCCTTTAATTGAAATTATTATAATCTTAAATTTCAGAGATTTAGATTGGGAATGAAGGGTGAATTAAAAAAAGATAATAGGGTGTCTAGATTTTTTTTTTACAATTTACTTTTAATATCAAACACCTCAAAAATTTAGGTAGTTTTTCAATTATATTAAGAAGATATGTATATAATTTTTTATCAGATCATAAATAATCCTTTTAAATTTAAGCTCAGCATCGTACATTCATTCAATGTCTTATTTTATACCAACGTAATTATTAATATCGTCATTAATTAAATGATCGCGTAAACAGTGATTCTAACAAAATATCTAATATTATTTTTTACGGAGTTTGAAATATTCCTTTTAATTATTAAAAAGGACTATTCAATAATAAAACTAATTTAAAAATATCTTTAATAATCTTTCCCATGAATCGAGATTTTATGTAAACGATAATTAAATTTATTATAGAGCAATCAGTATTATTATTATTCTGTCTGATCCATTAATAGATAAATAATTTTGGGACATAACAAGAAATGGGGGGGTGAGAATAATTTCTCAGGAAATTTCTTCGTTTGAACCCAATTTAACGCGAAATTAAATATATTGGACGTCTTATCAAAAGTAGGCGATTATCGGAGCTTTTCAGTGGACATAATTCATATGAGAAGGAATTTTTTTTCCAGCAGATTCTTTAAAAGCTCTGTTTTTACAAATGGTTTCATAAATAATGCAAATTACATGCTGTACAGTATCATGGCGAAAAATGTTGATCTACAATGAAGTAAAGCTTAATTCTTAGCTTGTTAAAAAAATTGAACAAATATTGAAAACATATCATACGTGTACCAAAATGTTTTGCTAATAATAACGTAATAGATGCACTGTAATTTTAATTATACAAAAAATGAAACAAAAATGTTCGTAGGTTAGAGTAACAGCAAATTCATTTTTACTGCAGCTGTTTTAGATGGAACCTGAACATTAAAACAACTGTAGTTTTATTTTAGAAACATACAGGCGTTAATCCATATCATTTATACTACATACATATAATTGTCATATTTTTCACTAGTTGCAAATAACGCGATCCGTTGTAACAACGGTTACAAAGAAAACATTACAAATTAATTACACAGTTGTGATATTTCAAAAATTATTTCAAGTAAATCTAAAAAATTAACACAAAAAAAAAGTTAAATGTCAATGAAAATTATTTTTTTAATAAAAATCTGAATTTTATATTAATTTGATTATTGAAAAACAAGTCATAACTTTTAAACTAAATGAATTCGTGAGGCTAGGCTAGCGCGCAAGAGGGGGAAGAAGACGCTGCAGTCTCTGCTCTTAGAAACGTGTAGAATCAGTCACGATAGCATAGTATATGACAGTGCCACATCGACCATCGGATTGTCCGGGTGGATGTTTTCGGGTTTTTTCTATACAAATAGAAATGGATAATTATATGTATGTAATATAAATTATATCCTTTAAAACCCTGTTCATCTCACCCCCATATAGCATATAACTTCTGCCTATTAGGGACACTTCGTAGAATGCTACTTCTCTAAAAAAACAAAGAACTACTTAAAGTTATAAAAATATTTTAAACAGGAAATGATAAGCGACTGTGATTTTTAGGTCGACGAAGATATCGGGTCTTTATTTCTCGCTTCAGTTGTCAGTCACGATTTTCCTCTGTTTCGGATGAAATAAATCACTAACTTTTGTTTCACTGTAGTAGAAAAACCATAAAAGAGTCCTTACGACCAGCATTAAACTATCTACAAATAAAACCCCATCATTTTAAAATAGCACTATTTAACATCAGTTTTATTTATTTTATTTAATTAAGTAATTTATTTATTTTTACGTGAGAGCAGAAACTTGGATCATAAAACAAGTACGAAAGCTTCTGTTTCGTTTTGTGAGAATCCAAAGAAATTAGAACATTACAGTTCCTTCAATGTACATATATACATCGCTAAGAAATAAGCTGTTTTTATATTTTATACATGCATTGCAAAGGTAAAAAGGAGAGGATTTTTTTCATGCAATTTATTTTTCTATTTAATTTAAGTAATTTTTTAAATCTTTATACTTTGTCACATTACTAATGCAGCATAACATGGCAATCCTATAACAGGTCAAGAATTGATGAAAATCACTCCTAACAACTCCTACTCAACAAGTTTTGAGAATTAGTAAAATTCCCGTTCTTCTTTATTGATGATTAATAGTGATGGTTAAGAAAATATATGATGCCCTAATTTACTTTCATTTAACACTGCCTTAAAAAGGACTAACTTTAACTTTCTCTATAAAACATATTATATTTTTAGCTGAGGAATTTTGAACGTCATTGGATCTTGATGTGAATTTCTTTGAGATAATCGCCACTCATTGAATAAATAAGCCATATTATTTATAGTAAGAGATATTTCTTTCCCCAAACAATCTACTCTCTGATGCTTTAATTTTAATCTGGAATAGATTGCTTGATGACATTGCCGAGTTCTATCGTTATCAAAAATGAAACAGTTTGGATAGCACAGGAATTTATTATCGCTTAGTTAGTCAAGCGAAACGCCTTCTTTGTCGGATCTAAATAATATGAAGCATGTCGACACTACCAGTGTCAATGACACATAAATTATCCGTATATTTTGATTCTAATTTTACAACATACTATAATGTATATTTATCTCTTAAACGTTTATTATGAGGTTTTCTTCAGTATTTAAAATATTGGCTTGGCAAGACAATGATTTCGGTTTTCACCATTTAAGCACATGGTAAAAACCAAGCGTACTCTTGCCAACCCAATACATAGTTAGATAAAAAAAAAAAAAACTCTCCGTGAAAACATTATCAAAAGATACACATATTTACAGTGTCTTTGAAGTAAATATATCTGATATTTAAAGTTCAAAGAATTAACTCGCAGTACTCACTTCAATTAATCTCTTGTAATCGTAATACCTCATGATAGTGTCAGACACTTGAGGTCGTTCTGATAGACTCTAAATCAAAGTCTTTATGCATTTTGATAAATGAGTCGTGGGAAAAACTGTCAAGCACGGACGTTGTAATATTTAATCAGATATTTGGAAATGTTTTTTTATATGTGTTTCATTTTTAAAAAAGGCTTTTGGGGCTTATTATAAAACTTGATAAAATCAATTACAACATCAGCACACTATGTTTAGATTTTTTTCTTATTTAAATTATTATTATAAGAACCATACATACTTCGATTACAAAAAAGATTTAGATGTTTATCTGGATTTCAGATAGTTTATAATTATCAATTGAACAAATAATTTATAGTTGCCAATTACTTAGACTAGTTCAATTGCCATGTATTAGTCTAAGAATTTATTATATAAAGCCCGATAGGTAAGTGTACCATATAGTTCCTCGCTTTTTAAATGTTATTATTTAAATCATTGACGCTATCGTTAATTCCTCTATATTAATTTAAAATTCATAGGATTCATAATTACCACCTTGGGGCGGTGTATAAATGTGATGCTATCTTATTTATTTGTTGACTTTGGCGCTTGACCATTATTTTAAATTATAATTATACTGATCGATTCTTGTTATATTAATAGTGCTTTCTTTTCCTCACAACGATACTATGCTCATATGTAGATAGCCTGCTTTTATTTCATTTCAATGGGGTTGCAACGATGATATGAATACACAAAAAAAAATGAAAATGCTTTATACTAAAAATTGTTACTTTTCTAACATAAATCGAAATACAATTCGTTCAATAGAATGGTGTCTTTATCAACAACGCTAAGACAGAAATTATTTATCCACTTGAATACGAGAGGCATTATTTGGACATGTAGAATGAGATATTTTCCAGTATGAATCATGTTTGAAAACAATTACAGAAGCTCTAATTTTTATAAAGAAATTTAAAGTTCAAATGTCGTTGCTTATTTAAAAAACTTAACAATGTAAAAGTGAGGCTCTCGGTTTCTCGAGATCTAAAACATTTTTTAAAGCATTAATCAAAAATATTTCATAATATGTAACTTAAGCTCAATTTATCTTACATCTAGTCCTAAGAACAACAAAAACAGATAATTAATAACCTATTTATGACAAGTTTAGTTTATGATTAAATCCCTAATTCTTTGAGACAAAACTTAAGAAAAAAATAATATTTTAGTTGATGTCTTCATAGATCATAGAATAATATTACTTTTCAGTTTATAATCATGAACATAAAAATAATTGCATTTATGTAATCAGCATAACATAATTGTATTTATAGAGAAAATTCTTTCTAGACATGTTAGCATTTATCATATCAAGAAACTAATGCATTCTGTTTACAATATTTTTATTTTTCCTTCTCTTTTTTTTGTTAAATTATCTCACTATTATGAAAGCACTTAAATCCGTACTTCAGATTCGAACTTGAGTTTTTTCCTTTTGCTAGAAATAAAAAGAGAATGGAAAGGAAGATGGTCTTTCAGAAGGAAGTCTTAACAGGATTTTACTCATGTTTGTGTCAGACGTGGAAACACTCACAAACCCGGCTCGTTAATAAAGTTAATAAAGAGCTTACTTTTTTTTTAAATGAATCGAATTAATTTAAAAATAAATTACCTAAATATAAAAAAAAAAAAGATTCATTCGTTGATTTCTAACTATACAATTACTACCTGATAAAAGTTGATCACGGAGCCAATTCTTTTATTAAAATTATTAGTACACATTTATTATATAAAGTTAGTATATAAATAATCATATAAGATATTTGTGTTTTTTAATTTTTACCTTTTTTTTATTTTTCTATCGTCACTTAACTTATAGAGATCGGATCTCTGAGAAATATAAATTAAGTGAGGGTTTTTTTTTTTTTCATCATTTCATGGCAATAAACATTTCAATAAAAAATTAAAAAGATTGATTGAACTTACCCATACATCTCTATTCCTATAGAAATTCACCGGATATCCTGTAATTAAAGTAATACCAAGCATTGACACTATACCCACGAAAAGGCTTAGTTTGTTTATGACAGTTACCAAGTTGCTTTTCTCACGGTTTTTTTCCAACACGATCATATATCGCTGAATCATAAAAAAAGAACACCTGAAACCATATATACTGTTTAGAATCATAGAAAAACCAACAATACAATGTATAATAAAATTGAATACTTAAAACAATGTTTAAGGAGAAGAATATTTATTCTATGTATACTACTGGGATTCCAATAGCTTGAAATTTGAATATTAAATAATTAGCAGTGAGTTTGGAAACAGTAAATTCTTTTTTTATCACTTTACATTTTCTATTTCATACATTCTTACAGAGAAAGAATGCAATGAATAAATAATTACTTTAATGATCTGTCAATGATTTATCATAGTTTTAATACATTTTACTTTTGTTGTAACTAAACACAAAATGGATTTTAAGATTTTAATAGTCGTGTGTTTCCTATTTTATGCTTTTTTTTTTTAAATACATGTCTGGAAAAATTTGTTCACAGATATATATAAACCCAAAAAGTTTTGAGCATTTCAATAAATTATCTAACAATGTTTTTATAATTTTGGATAGTACAGCAACAAAACTTCAATAAATTTACCTTATTAATTAAATTTATTTTACTGGTTTCATTGTTTTATATGTCGATGAGTTCAAGATGTACTTTTTAGGAATTTCAAGGAATAATTGCTAATTTGCAAATAATTGCTTTTTCTTTGTGATTTCTAGTAATGGCATTTTGAAATAAAAATAATAATTCTTGAAAGCTAATAATAAAATTATTTTTACATCAAATTCAATTTTAAAAATAGGATTGAACTTTTCAAAACCTTATTGTAGTTAGTAAATTGAGTACAGTTGCCTAAATTTAATTGAGTTTGTAATAAATTTAACTTACACTAAGAAGGCAAAAAACGCAGCTATAAAATGCAGTAATCAATTTATTTTTGCCTTGAAATTACATATTTAATGCTCTTTTTTACAAGGTCCCCGGTCTGTAAATCATCACTTTAGAATTTTTATGATTTGTTTTGCTGTTTGATTTAATTAGATTTAAATTTTTTACTAAAATTTCATGTGCAAATTAGGCACACATGTATAAGAGAAATCTGGTACCAAAAATTCAGAGCAAAGTTTGGAAGATATATGAACTTAAAGAAAAATTAGTTTGGGTTGTCGCTCTACAGGTTATTTTGTGCACATGTTCGGCTAATTAGACCGAGACCCACAGTTTAACGGGGATTCCGAACCACTAAGAAACATCCATGCCACCGCCGGGATTCGAACCTGAAACCTGTGGTACCAACGGCCAGAGAGCTGGCTAATTGACCATCAGGCCGCTAAGAAAAATAGAGTAATCTTTCACGAAAAGAGAAAAAAAAAGATAAGTTTTTTATGCACAAATTAATAAATAAAATAATTCTGCTAGTCTGACATAAATCTTAATAACGTTCGTTTCCTACTCTCAACTTAGAAAGCCTTCCAATTTTTCAAAACACAAAATGTCACATGTGTAAATTAAAATTTTCGTGTTCTAATCGATATCGGAAGTGGGAGAATAAATAACCTTTTTTGTAATCGTTAACTTTAATCTTTAGTCTCGGCTTAAATAAAGAGGCAATATAAATACAATAGTCACTATTTTATTTAAAAATTTTATTTTCCTGTCAACAATGTATTATTTGGTGTTTCTTATAGTGTGGCTAGGGAGGAATTCGCCACCCTGAATACTAACTTTGTTTGTTTTTTAGTCATTTTTCTTGAAAAAAATGTTTATAAGAGGATTAAATATGATTTCCGTACTTCATTCATAAGACAGAAAATCAGGAAAGACACCTGGCATTTAAATTTTTATTTGGTTTAAGGTCAGGAGGGTTAATTTCATACTTTTGTTGATAGTTTTGGTTAATTTTCAAGGATATAAAAGTTATTTTCGTTATTTAGATTTTCATAAGATAAAGGTATTTGTAATCTTAACGAATATTTTTGTGAATAATCAAAATTCATACTTTGCAACATTTTTATGGGTTGAACGTTTAAAAATAGCCTTTTTTTTAGGATGGCAACACAACTTTTGATTAAATTTTATATTGCTCAGATAACCAAAAATATTAGTAATTGATTGGAATTAAAGAGGAATTTTGATTTCACAATAATTTCGAGATATTTTTTATGAGCAAATTAAATAAATCATATTTTAATTTAAAATATCTCTTGAAATATTTTGATTATCAACTATAGAAACTTCATGAATTTTTAGATCAAAGCATAGAAACTATAAATATGTTATAATCATAGTTTTTCTATTCAATTTTATATTTTAAAATAAGCTTTATCTCTTTTTACAAAAAGATTTCAAATACATAGAGCAGGGAAAAATTTTAATTTGTTTTTACTTCACTTTTCCAATGTTAGCAAATTAATAACTGGTAGCAAATAAGTAATATAAAAAATCACTACGACAAAAATCACTGCGTAGTTAGTTTTAAAAATGAAAGTAATTTTATTACAACATCTCAATATACTCAAGAAAAACATTTGATTCATATAATTTACACTCATGTCCATAAATTAAGGATAATTCAGAATCACACAGAAATTGAACTCTAAAATAAAAATTTCACCTGTAGAATTATCACACACATCTTGAAGAAGAATATGCAAATTACAGGAAACCACCAGATGGCGCGGATAGTATGTCACAATGACGAGAGTGTAAGAGAGGGGTATATAAGGAATGGTGGCAAAAAGTAAAATTGTTCACAAGCGCTTTAAAAAGCCTTTCAGTGCAATAACCGCATAGTTATGGCACAAAGGAAGCATTTGGATGATTTTTTACGTGGTAGAATTATCGGATGACTGGAATGTGGACGTGCCCAGCTGGAAGTATCCGAGGAACTTGGAATCGCCCAGAGTGTCATCTCCAGGCTTTGGCAACGATTCCAAGATGATGGTAATGTGAATAGATGTTACAGCACAGGTCGCCCCCGAGTTACAACGCCGAATGAGGACCGGTATTTAGCAGTTACTGCCAAAAGAAACAGACGGAGCACAGCATCAGACCTGTCTCGTCAGCTCTCTTCAGCTACAGGTACGACAGTTTCAAGGCAGACCGTGAACAGACTCTTAGGGCACATTGGTCTATATGCTCGTAGGCCTGTCAGATATGTTACACTTACCGCAACTCACTGTCGCCTGCGATTAACCTGGAGTAGAGCATGCATTGTGGACACCGCAACAGTGGTCTTGTGTGATGTTTTTCGACGAGTCCAGGTTTAGTTTGCAGTCTGATTCTCGCCGGACTTTCATATGGAAAGCGCCAGGTACCCGTTACCACCAAGAGAACACCATTGAACGACACCGTTACGGTGGTGCAGGATGGCTCGTTTGGGGGGAATTATTCTTGGTTCCAGAACTGACCTGCATGTTCAGAGTGTAACGATGACAGGTCACATCTATCGGGATGTCATTCTGGAATAACATGTACGTTTGTTTCGGGGCGCCATGGGTGCTGAATTTCTGTTTATGGATGACTACGCCCGTTCTCACCGTGCAAACATTGTAGACGAATGCCTTCAATTAGAGGATATCACCCGTATGGATTGACCAGCATACTCACCGGACTTGAATCCAATAGAGCATGTGTGGGATATGCTTGGCCGACAAATTGCAGCCCGTCAACCCCCTCCCACCTGTCAACCGGAACTTCGGAGGACATTGCTTGATGAGTGGTGTAATATTCCCCAAGATCAGATTCATAATTTGATACTCAGCATGCCTAGACGTTGTAAGGCCTGTATTTCATCGTCCGGGAGACATACTCCATATTAACCATCATACTAACCATGTTAAACTGTTTTTTGTAAATAGGTTCTTTTTTTAAATTTGCTCAGGGAGTAAAAATCGCAATTTTTATTAATTATGTCAAACATATAGCATCTTTTTTGCTCTTTACCTTTTGTTTAATAAATAGACTTTACAAATAAGTCAAATTTGTTTTGCTTCTGTCTCTTTCTTTGCCTGAACTTCATGATCCTTAATTTATGGACATGAGTGTATTTAAAAGAATACTGGAATTAATTTAATTATCCTTCAACCAATTCAATGAAAATCACTTTTGTTACGAAGTACTGTAGAAAGATGATTTCTTTTAAGGAAAGATATAAGAGCATTAATTCCAAATTTTCATTATTTTTCTTACATGAATAATTTAATACTGTATTTATCTAAAAATAAAATTTAATTAATAGGAAAAAATAAGAAATAATTATATCTTCCTCTAAATATATCAAATGAATACTCACCACACATTCCTCCCATGCTAACAATAGTTCCAAAAAGTCCATTTTGGGGGGGAGAACCTGCCGCATCACTAAAACAATTCAAAATTTCATTTCAGCCAATTAAAAAATAATACTTCGATTGGCAGATATAATGAATTTATAAACAACGAATTAATAAAATAAATTACAGTGAAAAGTATGAAAATACCGGAAAATAGATCATTAATCGGCATTTAAAAATATGTCATTAGCAAATTATACTCTAAAAAACCTTAGAATTTCGTGGTGAAGATGTTACGCACAATCTACAAAAAATGTTTTCATATGTTTAATTGCACCAAACTACACCTAAAAATTATTTCTACACACAAAAACAAAATTGACAGCAGTTTGTGAGAGACAAAAATAAATCATCTTCTAAACATAAAGATGAAATATAACAGTTGTGGAAGATGAAACTGAGCTGGAGTATTAGATAAAATGCGATGAGTATCATACATCTGTGTGCATGCTAATAGAAAAAAAAGATAATTAAAAACACTTATAACATTCCAAATTAATAATTTACTGAAAAGTTTATCAAGATCTTCATCTCTCTAACAAAATTGAAGATCACAAATAGCTCGAAAAATATCGTTGCTTTTTTTTCACCATAGTTCTTAAATACATTTCTTCTTAACGGTTTTCCACAATATCAAATATATATAAAATAATTTTCATATAATTGCTGAAACAAAATTGCTCTTTAAAACTGAAACCAAAGTATTAGTTTTATGCCCTAAGTATGAAAAACAGAACTTGATTGGTATATCTATGGTATGTCTATGTACGGGCGCCAATCGCCCGCAGAGATCTTTTTTCAGGCCATAATTTACGTCTAAGGTACTGAATTGTGGTTTTAGTAAGAAAGTAATGGTACTTAATTTTTAATGGAAGATATAGAGGAGCTTCATTAAAATATATTGCTAAATTGTGCTCCTATTATAAAACTAATTTATGGTTTAAAAACATATTTGGTTGCATAATACCTACAGAAAGAAATTTAAAAGAAAAAACATTAAGGGCGATTTTTGAGTACTATTAACGCGTTTTATAGATAGACAATATTATTTAAAACGTTCCATAAAAATGTACACTGCAATGAGAATTTGCGTCCGCAAAAAGCCAAATGAAACTTTCAACGTGGGAGCTTCTAAGGTTTTTGTCAGCGTAAAAAAAAAATATAAAAATGCAATAGAAATGCCAAAACAAACAAAAAATGAATTATTTAAGAAAACCGCATTGGGGATAATAGTGCTGAAGTTTTTATTTTTTTATTGGCGCAATAGCCCCATGATGGGGCGAAAGCCGTCTGCCTACTGGCAGATTTCGAGACAGGAGATGTTTTCTTTTTACGGGGTAGGGTTGTCAGCCCCTAAGTCCAATGATCTACAATAATATTAGACCGGGAGCTATGATTTAAAGTGGATTCCGAACCACTACAAGCATCCATGGCACCGCCAGGACTTCTCGAAACCTGTGGCATCGAGAGCAAGAGCCTTTTTAAAACTATTCGTTATTGAATCAAATTAGGTCAATTCTAATTAAAAGCTGATCTAAGCAAATTTTCAGGAAAAAAAGTTTTTATGGGAAACTTTAATTCTATCCGATATTACTTTGTTTAGGCAGAATCAAATGCTTAAGAATAGCATACAAATTTGTCCATGTTTCGCGTATGACCTTAAAACTAAACTTGTCATTCTAATTGGCGTTAGAGGCGTTGTAGAAGAAACATTTTTATTCGTTTCTGTTTTTTCAAATATCCAAACAACATGTTATTTAAATCGACGAGGAAAATTTAGTAGATATTCCGTTTTGAAATCACGTTTACCGGGAAAATCATTATTACACCTAACTGCAAAATTAATGCAAATACTTGAACAGCATATTATATCCAATGAATTGTAGACAAATCAGTACAAATATCCAAACAATACATTATCTAAACTGATGAGGAAGTTCGTTTTTAGAAGCATGTTTACCAGGAAAAAGCACAAAATTGACGTGGATATCAATTTTTTAAAACCTAAACACAAGATTGATATGTCAGTTACGCAAATTAAGCCGTTGTCAACATATTTGTACAAATCTAAAATACATTAAAATTGAAGCAAATCAAAACAAGTTGCTATCATAATTTGAGGAAGACAAGATTAAAAGACTTCTAGAAACATTCAAAAACAACACCAACTTATTTTAACTCTCAATTTTAATACAAAAACTGTCTTTTTATGGCTCTTTTTGGGTTTTTTCTGATCTTCTCAATTTACATTGCGTTAAAAGATTTAAAATGATAAAAAAAAAGTATTATATCTTAGATAGAAGTCCATTTTAACCTGTATTTTAAAGTATATCTAAATTGTTATAATAGCATGCGTCTTAAATTTATATGTGTGGTGTTAAAGTTATATTTTGCTCTGTACATGTTACAATTCTTTTCAACTCTTGTTATTCTTATGTTCAGTAAAAATTACTTTTGCCAATCATCAAAACAATATAGGCAAATAATAATTAAGTATTCTACAATCAAATTAATAAAAGCACATTACTATAATAATTTGAGGAGGACAAGCTTAACTTTTAATTTTAATATAGAAACTCTCTTTTCATAGCCCTTTTTCTACTTCAAAAAAGACTTAAAAAGGCAAGTGAAATATTACTACCATTAACAAGCTCTATTCTGTCACTTTGAGGTTTTTAAAAGTGCATGTAAAATGTACTTTCACAGTTTAGAAGGATCATCTCGTGATATTTATTTTCCTATTTATATATGCGATGTAACAGTTCAAACTGACTGCGAAATAAAATCAAATGATTTTATACGTAGGTTAGATATCTTTACAGATCCTTTATTTTCAATTCGTTTGTGTTTTGGAAAGAGGTTTTAAAAGTTTAGTTCAACTTTAGAAGTTTTTACTCGAGGTCCTTGAAATGTCAATGTTTCAGCTAAGCATACACTTTTCAAATTGAAATACACACCTGATAAGTGGTAAAACGGCCTCCACATTTCCTCTTGCAACTGCTATTATGTATGCAAGTATACATCCCAACAGCAAAAGACCTCCAAAGGCAAGTGAAATATAACCACCGTTATTCACGCTCCATTCTGTCACCTTTGTGGTTTTTAAAAGTGCATCTAAAATATAAGATATTTTTTAACACAAATTAGTATTTTTTGGATAGAAAAATAATTTTCAAAATTATGAAAAATACGGAAGCAAATACTTTTAGTGATAAATGGAGGAAAAGTGCAAGAATTTATAAAAATTAAACACTTATCACAATATTTATTAATATTACACACGACATAAAACGATTTTTTCCTTTTTTTAACTATCTTGATATTTAAAATATATGTTGATCGATGCTTTCAATGCATAAACACGGTCCATACTATAAGTAAAAATTCTTATTTTAGACTTTTTTGTTGTTTATTTAAAATTAAAAAATTTTAAGATTTAAATAGAAAATTAAGAGGTACAAATGAGAAAAATAAAAGTTAAATCATGACAGTGATGCAAAATTTTCACAATAGAATATTCTATAATAGCAATGCAGTTTTCTGCAATAAAATTTTAAATAAGATTCAATTCAGGTTGAATTCAAAATTTTATTCAGATTCATCTGTAAATAATGGAATTCAAAGATAGGGAAAAGTAATGTATGCATACATTCTAAGCTTTTCGTTGTGGGTTATTGAACATCGAAGAACTATTGGAATAAATCTAATTTCCAAATTATTATTAATACAGTGGAGGCGAGATTTTATTTGTTACATTTAGTCCATTTCTATCTATTACAATATTAATCCCAGTATAAAAATCTGAGTTATATAAGCTAATATGAGTAAATAAATATTGATTATATAACAAAGTAGTGGTTGTTTAAAGTATTAAATGAAATAAATTTTTATTCTAAATCTAACATAACGAAAAGATTGGCGATTTACATTCACAAGTAAAACGCAGCAATACTTCTTGAATCTAGACCTTCTGAGCTAATAACGATTTAAAGATTAAAATTTATGACTTTATTTTCTACTTTCCTGAAGCTTAAATTAATTATCTGCTCAATCTTCTGTTGGTTATATTTCATTTGCTTCTTCGACAGCATAACAATGACTTTTTAAAATAAAGTGAGAGGAAGCTATTACGTCAGAGTAAAGTCAATTATCAAATACCACTCAGTTTTTATTTTTAAATCGAAACTTTTTCTGACACTTTGAGAGATAGAAATTAAGTAAAGTATTCTCCTATATTATGTGGTATAAAAACGCAAGTATTAAATATTCAATGCTTAATATATTTTTGTAATGTAAACTATTTTGTTAATTTTTAATTCATTTTAGGTAATTGTATATTTTTATATATCAATTATACTGTTATACTAATTAAATGATTTGTATCGTTAGAATATATATATATATATATAATTTTTATTTTGATGTTTTAATTAACCTCAAACTCCGTACTTGGATTGTTTAAAATAATCATTTCATGATATTTATTTTCCTATTTATATACATGTAATGGTTCAAACAGGTGTGAAATAAAATCAAAGGTTTTATACGTAGGTTAGTATATAACGTCTTTTTTCAAACGTTTGTATCTTTGAAAGAAATTTTAAACTTTAGTTCAATAATTTTAAAAATTGTGCTCATTCGAAGTTTTCCATATAAATGTGATATTTTTAGGGAAAAGTCCTATTTAAAAACTTTACCACGGCAATTTTCTTCTATATTTAATAAATGCAATTTTTTATATTAAAATTAAGATAGCATTTACAGAATAAAATTTGAAAGAAAAAATGTTGAAGACTAAACAATTTTAAACTTAAGATCCTTAATAAACGTTATCATCTTCAGATCTTACCAAAAACACTTGAAGTTGTAAATATTTGTGCATATTATATGTCATGCAATACTTTAATATCTGCTTTTGCTTCGTATCCCAAATGTTTTTTCCTTGAGGGGATTTTTCCAATTTATTGTTGTACTCCTCGTAATGATTTTGGGAATATTACTTAAATTTACAAGCCTTATGTAATATTTAAATCGTGCACGAAATGAATATCTGCAGTTAAAAAGAAAAACTTTTTAATTTAAAAAAAAAAAAAACTATAAATTCTTCACACGAAATGGGTCTTTATGAAGAGAAGCCCTATTTAAATACTGAAATGCTATTGGAGATCGTTTCTTTAAACAAAATTAAATTAAGTGCGTGTTTTAATGATAAACTATTTTGAAGAAGCCACATTAAATAATAGATGAATATTTTATAGGAAAAACCTTTAATGCAATTTCTTAGCATCTATTTTGAATATTTGTATTGTTTCCGTCTTCCACCTCATTGAAAATGAAAAGTATAGAACTACCATCTATAAAGCCAAGTTTTACGTTTTATTTTCCTTCAAGGAAACAAACAGCATAAAATAACTTTTCCCAAACGGCTGGTACCTGGACAATACAAGTCTTAAAAATGCCATGCATTTTCCTGTCATACCGGCTATCATTGAGATAATATAAATCCTTGAAGGAAGTTGAGATTTGCAAGGCCGTCCAATCGATTCCTTAATACAAAATTAATGTACATTTCATAATGTGCGCAAAAAACGGCTAATTTTTAAAAATTTCATTTTTGCTTAATTTATTTTGTATTTAAATTTCATACAAATAACGGTATTTGCCAAAAACAATCTATATCATAAAAACACCTAAAAGCAATATTGTAAAACAAAAACTTATTTTTAAGATCTTGACATTAAATAAAAGGAAAGTAATTTAAAAAATAACTAAAATCAGATAGTGGAAAACAATACCTTTTTAGAATTTTCTGAAGCATATTTGATGTTAATTAACTTTCTTACACAACTATTAAATGTTTGTATTTAAGCATGTCTCAATCAACAGGATGGAGCCATTCAAATATAATAGTTTTCTTTCTAGTAAAACAGTCGTAATGTACATTTCATAAGTTTTTCTTTTTACTTAATTATTATTTATTTATTTTTCTTTTTGAAATTTTAGGGTTGAATTTTTTGAAATAATTTTCACTTATTCAAAGAAATTTCTTTTATGTAATATTTACAAGTTTTTTCATTCATAGATTTTATTAACTTAAATTATTATACACTCGTTGAATATTTTAAAGCAGTAGCTCATTTTTTGAAGACAGAAAATTTGATGGGCTTAAGTGAAAGAAATATTAGTGATTTGGTTCGGTTTGTGGCTCTGCGGTCAACTTGTACACACGAGGGTTAAACAGACCGGTACCTACAGTTTAAAGTGGATTCCAAACCACTCACAAACATCCATGCCACCGCCAGAATTCGAATTTGGAGCCTGTGATACCAAAGGCCAGAGCGAAACATTAGAGAAGGATTAGTTAAAAACAGCTTACACACAACAGCAAATTTATACGCATCTCAATATAAATAAACTATATAAATCATTAATTCGACCACATATAAATGATTAGTAAAAAATATTTTGTATGCATCAATTTTTATACGTTTCTCAATGCAATGAATTTTATAAAATTTGGAATAGTCTGTCAGCTGAAATAATTAAATGTAAATCTTAATGTTTGATTTTTTGACAATGTAATCATTTGCACATGAAAAACCATTACAATTAATACTCAATAGAAATTTTACTGCATCTATGATTAAATAAACGCAAGATTTAATAATGAGTTTTTTTCCTGTTCCTGTTTTTCCTGTAATGAGTTACTTGTTTTTACTGATTGCTGTTAGGTAAAAAAGTAATATCTGTAACAAGAATTAAAATAATATGCTAGATTTGCAATGATTTTTTTTATAATGATAGCAATATTAATTTAATATGAAAATTAAAAAGAAAATAATTTAGACTTCTATCAAACTTGCAATAATTTTAACATTTTCTTTCAACTAAATGTCTATTAAAAACTGAAAACCTTTTGTAATCAAGTAACAAATTAAAACTATGAGAATTTTTTAAAAACGAAAGTAATGACGAAAATGACAAAGTTGTCTTTAAATATATTTATAGCAATATCAAAAATTTACATTGCCTAATAAACATCAAAAATGCCTGTGTTCCAATTACTAGTGTGTAAAATTAATTATAAATTTTGTATTTGAAGAAAATATTCCAGCACGGAAAATTTCTACATTATTAAGATACTGAATTTTTGGAAGTAATTTTTAATGTTCATACGTAATGGAAGTAATGGAAGTAATGTTTAATGTTTAATGCTTACAGATTAAACTTTACTTACACTTTTTACTTTTGAACTCGCAACTGGACAAAATTTAGGTTTAAAACTGCAGTATTCAAGATTCAGCACAAAATGTTTCCATGAAATATAATTCATGTTTTTTTTGTAGTATGTGTTTAGTTCTCTTCTCTTTTTATTTTTCAATTCAAAAAAAGTTTAAAAGCAGTCAAAAGTATTTAAGTTATCTGTATTATGCGCACGCACATACACTCAAAAACAACTCTGGGAAATATAGGGAGCCGGGTTTTTTAAATTTATTTATTATTTATTTTTTTATTTTCTTAAAATAACGTAACATCATTAACATTAATTTTACATTTAAGAGTATAAAAAACCCAGAAATATTGATTACAAATTTTTATATAAGTTAAAGTTGGACGAAATTTCAATCTGTAATCATCACTCTACATTTAAATATCCTTAAACCAATAATACATAATTAATAAAGAAAAAAATAATAAAATGAAATTATATTACTATTATTGTAATGGAATTCTTAAATATAAGACACAGAAAACAACATTAAATCGTTAAAGTCAAAGAAATTGCATTATAGATTTCGACTTGAGATTTTTTCCCATTTAAACTTGCATGAAATCTGAAGAAATTCTTCAAGGATATTCATTTCGAAGAGATTGATTTTTCTCTCTAATTAATAGTGTAAAATAAGTTTCAAAGCAGTTAATATAATATTTCTTATACATTAATAATTAAACGTATAAGAAATATGTTAAGATAAATAAGTTTCAATTCCTTACATTGAATTCAGGATACAGTATTTGCAATTAAATGTAACGTTAGTTTTCTATGTATAAAGAAAAATAAGAAGTATTCAAGTTATATGTCAGTATTCTATCCATGAGTATTAAATTTGGTACAGTTAGTTAAACTTTATTATATTTATTTTTCGGACTACTGTGTATTTGTATAGCAATGAATTCAGTAAAAAAGAATAATAATTTTAATATAACCCTGTTCGACAAAAAATAAACCTTTTTTTTAAGGCAGCAGATAATTTCATCTTCGAAAAAATAAACATTTAACTTTGAAACTTTTATTTTCGCTCTATATTTAAATTTGGAGGCATCTTATTAGAGATAATTGACATTAAATAATATCCTTAATTGGAAGGGGAGGCTGGTTCAAATTAGCATGTTCTGCTTCATATATTGAACTATTTTTAAATAACCTATACCAGTCTCGGGATTCTACCAAGAAATTGTATGACTGAAATTATATATATATATATATATACTGAATGTGTTCAATTTTTGTGTCTGACTTTTCAACTAAATTGAGTGGTAAATTTATTCTTTCAAATCCTCATGTCACGAGACGCTACAATGAAAGAAGCATGAGGGTTTCATTCATAAATTTAACTACGGAATATTTTGTTCTTCATTATATGTCTGTAAGCAATATAAGGTTAATAAATGGCCTGCCAACTATTTTTTATAAAACTTTAATTCCTTTTTTCAAATAAATTGCACGAAATATTTTATTTCGCTTATCTAAATGCAATACTGAACATCGAACTAATGTTATTATTTTAAAAGTGATACTTAATTACTCAAAACTTAATTTAAAAACCCCACAATGAAAATTTTAGAAATAAAAGTATAGAACCTAAAAAACTGAGTTGTAAACCTTGCTAAATCTATATTCAAAAGGAACTGGATTATAAAAAATGTATTTTGAATAACACATTTTGCCTTCTTCTCTTCTTCTATGAAACAAAAACTATAAAGCTGTTAAGAGTAAGACATAAAGATACCAAATCTAGGTTCATTAAAAACTTTTTTTTTGTAATGAGTAGTATAAGCAATTAAATCATTTTCTAAATTCTTATTGTCTAATAATATATATTATGATATATATTATTAGACAATATACTTGTGTATTGAAGACAACAGCAGTATTCATTATAATATTGATATACTATTTTATATTATAAAAAATAAAAGTACGTAGAATTTTATTTCATATTCATTGTGAAATAATAAAAATAAAATATTAAAAACTGCTTGATTCTCAATCTAGATTAAAAGGCTAGAGCTCATGCAAATTTAAAATCCAAAGCACTGCTACATTACGAAACAATTTCTTTTTCAATAAATTTTCTTCATGAAATTCATTTGTATCTATTTAAAAAATTTATTGCTAATAAAACTCCATGTAAATAATTACTATATTTCGAAATCTATTTTAAAATTATATTCTTTTTACTTTTAAGTGTAAAATTAATAATGGTAAAACAGTTCTCAGTTTAGTATGCCTTCTATCATGTTTATATATATTTAAAATAGAATTATGAGTATTTTCTATTTATTTAGTTACGTTCTTCACGCGCTTCAATTTTTGTTTTTTCTTCGGGAAGGGGAGATTTAAAAAAAAAATAACAATAAAACAATCAATCATTATTCTAGATGGAATGGTAAAATCTAATGGTCTATTAGTCCATTTAAAAACTAAAATAAGTTCAATTGAAATCCATATACAATTTTGAAACCAATCGTTTCCCACTAATTATTTTCACGTTTCACGCAAACCTCAACAAAAGAAAGGATTATTTGTTATTTTAGCCCCATTCTAGCCATCACCCAGTTTGTTTGAAGTGAGTGAAGAAGAACAAACTTACCATTCCCTTTGCCATCCATGTCTACTATCGACGCAGCTGTATCTCAGAAATGCAGCGAAAGGGTTGTGTGCTACTGTGTAAAAGGAAAAAGTGAAGAGCGGTCACAAGGCCAATGGTACTCGAAGAAAAAACCTGTTTCGTCTTCATTTTAAGCAAGGCCGGGCAAAGCGACTCGGATGAATGGATAATGTGAAGTTCGTGTTTACTTTTTCTGTAATATTTTGATTTGTTGATTCTGTGAACATCTTCTGTTTTCGCAAGGTCGGTACACGACCCTTAGTTATTCAATGTTTACTATGCAGTCTTTTGACACACAACTTAATGAAATTCACACTTAATAAAATGTTTGAACCCTAACTTATTTCCTCAATTGCTTTTTAATACAGACGAAAATTTGAACATGAAATCTTTAGGTTTTGAATAAGGACAGCTACAACGTTATAATCTATATTGATTAATTCGTAAATAAACTCTAAATCATTAATAGTTAAGTATCATATGGTATAAACTGAAATTAAAGCATACAAATATCCAGATTAAATCTCTTTTTGCATTAAAAGGATAATTATTTTTCTTTTATATCTTTAAATTTGCTTAGACAGGAAAAAAAGTTGTTGTTGTTGCTTATCCCCTTGATATTGAATCCTAAACCAAGTTCAGTAGATCATGCTGCATCAATAGATCGCAAACGGTCTTCCCCTCATTCAACAATTGCCTCACAGAAGCACCAGTACCAATCGATGAGATGAGAGGGAGACGCGATGGCCGAACAATTGTTTTGCTGAAATATTTTTGTAACTAATTACGTTAACAACATAAAAAACATTGAAATTTTAGGGATCCCTAAAATAAACTTTCAATTCATGTACTTACTTCAGCATAGCTTAGATCGTTTATCCGTTTTTTATGCAAAACTAACAATATATTAAACTAGCAATATATAACCAAAATAAACAAGCAAACCAGCAATATTTACTCATTTTTCAGAGAAATAGATAAAGAAAGTGAAGACTAAGGATATCAAGATGTTTAAAATTAATCGTAAAACACACCATGACAAATAAACTTAAAGAATTAACATTTACTATTTAAAAAATGTGTGCAATAGTACATATTTCCAAAATTATAGTTCAATCTACAGAATGTTCTTTGTTTTGACACGGTTTGCTGAATTATCTGAATTATCAGCTCAAACAATAAAATTAATTAATAATTAATTGCAATTTTTAAGCTGGAAATGTAATACATTATACAATATCCACAATGGCAAACACGAAAATTTTCGTAAAATAGTATTCTTTTATTTATTTATTTTCATCTAAGAGTTTTGCTAATCATTGCGCAGATGACGATGTTTTAATCACTGAAATAAGAAGTATGTTGTTAGTAAACCGAAATAGAACATTTTAGAGAGATATTAAATCAAAAAAAAATTTTATTTATTTTTTATATGTTTTATATAAACAGAATTTGTAAACATAAACAACATAACTGCATTAAAAATCTCAAATTTCAAGAAAGCTTGCTATTTCATGTTAAATCACATACATTTTAGATTCTAATCTACACTGTAGTTGGATAGGTTTAATTTGCATACTAATATATAGAGTTGATTTTTTTTTATATTTTACATATTTCATTAATATGCGGCCTGAAGGGCAGAGTTGCTAGAGCTCTGGCGCGCGGTACCACAGGTTTCGGGTTCGAGTCCCGGCTGTGCCATAGATGTTTATAGTGGTTCTGAATCCACTTTAAACCGTAGGTCCCGGTCTAGCATGATAGTGGAGCTTTGCGGAGGTATTGTTACTCCGCGTCTGTAGCTTATCTTCAAGCTACACCCACCTCCTGGGTAGTGCTAAGTGAGTAACGTCGGTACAGCGCTTGCCTTTAGGCAATAAAGACAATTGTCTAAGTGTTTGCCAGCTGCATTAGAACAATAATGTTTCATGATTATCTGATCAATAACTGCCTTTATGATATTTTAAATGGACTTATTTATTATCCTACAATAAAAAAAATGAAATGATTGATAAATTATTTTAAAAATAGAGGAATTTCGTTTGCTTGTTAATCGCACTGAATTGTTTTTAAAATTTAAAGTTGTTGAATTTTTCTGCTAAAAGTATAATAATTATACATAGAAAAAATTTTAAATTTATACATTTAATAAATCATTTAAAGGTAATTAATGAATTATATAATTAATTAGTGAACTCTCTAATTATACGAATCTTAATGTGACTGCAAAGTGCATTAAGCTGCATTGTGCATTTCTATAATAACATAAAAGCAGAACATCAGTCATTTAGTAATACATTACAGATGATTTTAACGTAGTAACAAAATCAATGTTAACATATAAAGGTAATGTTTTTGAGGATGTTTTTTTTGTTAATAATTGAGGATAAATGGCATGAAGAAAAGTTAACAATGATCTAGTTCATTAAAAGAATTCAGAAATAGTTAATGTCCTTTAGCATTCTTGAATAATATGTGACTTGTAAAATCCAGAAAAGCTACAGTGCGACAACCGACGAACGTTTATATTCAAGTCCCACAGGTTACTCAATGTTTTTATATAGGAGGGAAGCGTTAATAAAAAATAATTATATAAGAAATTTTACTAAACTATCATAAGTTGCTTCTGCGGTTTTTAATTAATATTTTTACATTAAATTTCATTAAAATAGGACGCATAATCGATAGCTGAATTACTTTAGAAAATGATGACATTCTATTTATTAAAACTCACAGATAAGGTTCGATAATGCCCAGCTTTAGTAAACTTTACAAAATAATATATTTTCTATTACAAAAATACAAATTAAGAATGCACAATTAAAATTCAGTTAAGAATTCCGGAAAAAATGATGAAAATATTAATTTTAATCTCCTAATTTCATCTAATCTAAGATTTCCTTATTGCAGCATTTTAGCATTACCGATTTGCGACATTATTGATAAGACAAGAAAATTAAAATGCAAAATGGTTGAAAGACGTTTGAGGTTAAAAGAAGTAAAATGAATTGAATATTAAAATATATTGAAATATGTCTTTTCTTGTTACAAATTTTTGAGAAATTCACTATAAACAATTGCAAACAATAATTGCTATAAACAATAATTAAGTTATACAGATATAAATATAAAGGGGCTTCGTTTAAATCGATAACATGCAAAAATTGTAAGTACTTTTTTTTAAATAATTGAAAAATTAAGTGAATAATGCTATCAAAAATTTAACTTATCAATCTATCAATAATCTTCAGTCTAAGACGGAAAAGATTATTTGATTCTTCACAATCTAAAGGCAATCTACTCAATTAACGATACTAAAATTAGCATTCTGCTTATTATCGGTATTTGATTGATGAGGAAGTATCAAACAATGGATATTCCGCTATTTGCAATAGCAAAGCAATATTTCAATACTTGGACCTTTTTGTTATAACAAAATTGAAAATATTTATGTATAATGAGAACCTTGAGTAACAATATAAAGTTCAAGTAAAAGTATTCACTAATGTCAGTTCTAATTTTATCTTAGAGGCCTGTTTTGTAAACTTCAAAATCTAAAGTATAAGTAATTGATTGTTTGCTTTATTTTTAATGAGATAGTCAAAATACAGTGAAATTAAATTAGGTTTGAAAGCTTATGCACCTCATTATTATGTATCTAAAATTGTAAGCATTTTCCATATAAAAAATCTAAAACAATTTCATACAAAAATATTTGAGAATGTATTTGATCATTATTAATGTATAATGTATTTTAGAATTAGTTAATTGACAAATTGTATTTTTAAATTCGATTCAAATGGCACTTTTGTAATGTTCCACGCTATACCTTTCATACGAAATTGTAATGCTTACTGTAAAAAATTGAAAGAAGACATTTCTTTAATTCATTCTCATTTTTCTCAATCTCCCATTTAAATGTTTTCTTTTTCAAAATTTGTGAATTTCATAAAAAAATTGTTTCTTTTTCATAGCCTTTTCTTTAATGAATGAAGAAGGCATTTATCTTTTTTTTTTAAATCAGTGTTATTAATTGAAAATGCATCTTTTTTTAAAATGTAAGCAAACTAATAAATTATTTTGAATGTATTTACTATTTTCTTAAATAAATGTTTCGATAAAATCTTTAGAATATATCAAATGAGTAAATTGCATTTAATTCTTTTATAATGCAAGAATAGGAATAAAAAAAAAACCTGCGATTTTTTCCTTATTTTTTAAATATTCAAAAGCAAATATAAATAAATAATAACTGTTGTTATACCAAAAAAAACATAATTTTTCCCTAAATAAACTAGGAAAAAATTGTTCAGACATTCATGAACCTTTGAAAGCAAAATGCGTCAAAAGGTATCAGGATGCGTTCGCAAGGATAAAATCAAGGAAAAACAATTATGATGTACATAAGAAAAACTTTTATCCTGAAAATCTGAATGTTAGCTTTAATTGAATTAATATTTCAGCAATGATATGAAAAAGTTGCGAACATGTGTTCTGGAAGTTATTAACCGCTCTACACATAACTACGAAAAACAAATTAAATAAGTAGCATTCACTTTTAATTTTTATAATTTGGAGAAACAAGAATATTAGTGAATTTTTTTTTCTTACATTTTTCGTGTCATTGTTGCAAATAGAGATAGAATATTTTTTGGTGAAGGGGTATTTATTTTTAAATTAAAAAAAAAAAATTTTAATATGAGGAAATTTCAAAATCAAATATCCTAATTATCTAAAATCGCTTACCCACTAAATCTC
This sequence comes from Caerostris extrusa, assembly GCA_021605095.1. Classification (NCBI taxonomy): domain Eukaryota; kingdom Metazoa; phylum Arthropoda; class Arachnida; order Araneae; family Araneidae; genus Caerostris; species Caerostris extrusa. The sequence continues at coordinate 57,044 of BPLR01001815.1, forward strand.
TTTCTACGTAATATAAAAATGTATTTTTCTAAAATTCTATTAGAGACTTGAATACATTGTTTCCGCTATTAAATTCATTTTATTAAATATAAGAAAACAATAGTAAAAAAATCACTTTTTATTAGCTTTATAAATTACATCACTTAACAAAATTTATCTTCCCTTATCAGGCTTTTTATGTCAGGGGAAGGAAATAAATGTTTCACATTTATGCTATAAGACTATTATTTTAAAAAATTTTCCTTGAAATTACTTTTCTATATAAAATAACAAAATAATTACATGCTTTAAGGTTGAAAATAATTTATACGGATAATTAGACTCATATTTTTCAGAAACAATTAAGCATAAAAAAAGTCTTCTGTATATATCAAAATGCAAAGATACTATACGAGAAAATGTTCAATATATTACACATAATGAAAATAATTTAGAAAATAAAAAATAATTCCATTTTATTTAATAAAATTTTATTTAAATAAAACTATAATATAATTCTTTGATTTTTTTCAATTAAAACATTTCAGTTTTCCTCACTATTGTGTTTAAAGATAAAATATTTTACAAATTTCTGACAATAACTTTTTGGTTTCATAAATTACCGTTTTTCAAATGCCTATTGAACGAGTATATTTGCTTTAAATGTATCTGAATATATTTCCTATTTCCCCTATTCTGGATTAATCAATAAGCGATGAATCATACATATTAAATCGAATAGATTTCTTATGGGATAATAAATTCGATTATTAAATTAAAAATCATTTACTTCGATGTACGTTAAGCAAAGACATATATGTATATTAAAATAAAGTCTTTGCAAATCTTTAAGTAATTGTTTGTGAAATATTTCAAAAAAGTAAGAAAAAATACGATTACAGCTTCCCCTCATTGAAAATTGCCTTTTTTATAAAATAATTGCATTAAAAGTAAATATTCTTTTCAATTGGGAATTCATTGATTTACATTGATTTACATTGATTAATATGCAACTGTCTGAAATCAAAAGATCACTATCTTTACTTTTAATTTGTTAATTAACGCTCCTCTGTAAACACTTTTTTTGTTCCTTTATTTGACTTTTTCATAGGAGAAAAGAATGGACTTTATGTGCTTTAAGAAGAGTTATTTAAAATGGCAGGCTAACATATGCTTCATTACCGATGAGTTAGAGTGGCATACTTTGCAATTTTCTCTTATATGACACAAATGTAATTTATTTCCTCTTAGAAATTCCTCACAACATTGTTCCTACTTCGTTATACAAGGAATAGAATTAGCGAACTGAAATAGGTTTTATAGTTTATAACAAAATCTTTGATAATTCTATATCTTCGTGGTATCTAAGCAGCAAATATTTTTCCATTTGAGAGAAAAAAATTAGTAGAAAGATCTTAGTGCAATTCAATGGATACATAGGTTTTTTTCAATATTATCTAATTTAATGTCATAAATAGATTAAAGGCGTTAAGTTTCCATTACCTGTGGCACAATTGCAAATCAGTAATTTTAAAAATTCTGTCTTCTATATAAAGAAGAAACTCATGACGAACCAAAATATTAAATAACCGTAATATAATTATTTGATAACCCCAGTAATAACCGCAATAGCCCTTAACAAAATCGTCCTTGATTCGTTAGACCACCAGATCAGCATATGTCACACAATTGAGAAAGAAAACTACCAGCGAATTCAATAAGGCACTTAAAGCATATTTCAATGATACTCCAATGCAGCCAAATCTTTATCAACATATTTCTTTACAAGTAATTTGTAAGTGCTATATGAACAATCAACAAAACAGATTTATTTTTAGTCTTATGGGAGAGATTGTTTTAGAAGATAAAAGTAAGGTTTTAGCAACTAATTAAATATTAATAAAAATAAAATTTAAATATTACCTTTGCGTTTTTGAATTTTATATATAATTTCCATATTTTATTATTCTTTGATGACATTATTTCAATTATAAATTAAATTAATTTTTTTTAATTATAGCTATTAATTATTAATATTTTTTTCTCCTGAATTTTTTTAGGAATAGTTTAAATTAATTTTAGATTTTTCTACAGATTAAAATATTTTTACATAGCACTGTAAATTTTTAAAATTATACTGTCTACTAAAATAACCTTGGGTAATCATTGTTAATTTAATGTACTTATTAATCTTCATGATCTTCTTATTATTATCTTCACGATCTTCACTTTATTATCTTCTTGGTCTTCTTCTTATTTTGTGAATTGTCTGCTAATATTCACATTCCATAATATTTTATCTTGGTCACCGAATAATCTATTTTCGTCAGGTTTTTTTATCTCTTTTACGACAATCAGATGGCATTAAATGTCTTTAAAGGAACGCCAATTAATTCGACTCCACTTTTTTTCTCATAAGTATATAAAATTTAATCATAAACGTTGTAACGTTGTAAAATAACGTTTTTATTTAAATAATTTCCGCCCATAAACATAATAACAACTTTGTGAAATGATGTAAAATGATTAAGTTTCAGCTCAAAGTATGCAGAATTAAAAGATTCTTTACAATTAAATATACATTCTACAAAATTTGATTATAAATATGCTTTTGTCGAACGTCTATTTCGTGAGAAACAATGCATGTTTATGTATATATATATATATATATATATTTATATATATGTTATCTTAAAAATAACTTATATGTATCAAGCTCATAGGTAAATATTGTATGATTTATATAGGCAATTTTGAAAGGAAAAATAATATTTAATTTTGCACATATTTAATTCTTAATATATTCTCCGTCATTTTCTAAGACATTTAACTATATTTCGTCAACTTTTTGATTCCATCTTGGAAGAATTTTTGGTTTTACAGCAATATATCAAAAGTTTCAACTTTGAGAGTTTAAACTTTCCTTTTGTTTAGTTTCTTTTTTTAAATATCCCCACACAAAATATTCATGGAGCAGCATCAGGACTGCTTGGCATTCACTGATAAGTCTTTATGAATTACACTTTCTCTTCGTTGAGGAATTTCAACGAACTTTTAGAAGTATGCGAAGGTGCCGAGTCTTGATGAAAAACTCCATCATCATTTGGATACATTTTGACAAAATCACCTTTCAAAAAAAAGGCTTTAAAATTTTGAGAATGTAGTATTTTTAATTGGTGGTTGATCCTGGTTGCACAAAATTAGGTTTAATGTTTCAATTTTCAGAAATACCCATCCATATCAATAATAGGATTTCATCAATAAGCAATAATGGGACGGGCTTTCGAAGATGAAGGAATTAAGTCTTGATTACTTTGACCTCTGCTTAGCACTTACTTACTCTACTTGATCTTACTGCACTTTATATTTTTTGCTTGCATCTGAGAGAAAGATGCAGGCCTTATCAGTTGTCACTACTATTCACCATCTGTCTCTTCAAAGAAGTTTGTAGAACGCTGCCTACTCAATTATATAGCTTTATCATTCGGATGATGGCATTTGGGTTTTTTTTCATGCATGTTTGTCTTTAAGATAAGTTTTATTTGATAGTTTATGACTTGTTGATTTATATCTGATTATTTAACTATACTTGCTTGTGTTGGAGGATAAATTTTAGAGACCATCTTATTGAGGCGTTGCATCATAGGTTTTGTAAATTTACTTCTCCGACTTCTGAAAACGACTTTTCCTCTTTTTTTCTTTAATTAAAATTTTGAAGTTATTATCCTACTCATATGACTCAACGATATTAATATTTCCTTTTCTTAAGTGACTTTGAACCCCTCTATGGTTTCACCGAAGTCCTGAAAACTTGACCAATTAAAAATTTATCAAATTAAAGGCATAACTTTGATTAAAATTAAAGCCACAAAAACTAATTGTCAGCATATTTGACTATACAACTATCTACTACTTAAAATGAAAACATTTTAACTTATAGTGGTAGCGAACATCAAAAGTGATCCCTAAGATTTTTTTATTACACTGCACTGGAACACAAGCTTCAATTCAAAATCTCTTTTTTTTTATATTTTAAACATATTTTTGATCACCAGTATAGCAAGCTTCTTTTTATTTAGGTATTAAAATCAATATAAAAGTATATCAAAATAAATTAAATAGAAGTACAATATAATAATCTAATTATAGCTATTAGCTCCAGAAAATAATATTGCATTTCTTTGTAGAGTAAAAAATAATTTCATTTCTTAACATTTCACTGATTGATAACTGAAGTCATCAAATTCATATCAAACGTTGTCAAGACTAGTCATCAAAAAAAAAAAAAAACTATTTAATACAAAAACTGAGATATCGAACTTAAAGCAAACTTTTTAAGTAATGTCTTAAAAAACTGCAGTAGTTTTTATGCTTATCAGTAGAAAGGAAGGACCAAACATGCTTCACTACTTTAAAATCGAAATTACCTCCAACTTCACCACAAAATTCTCATCAACAAAAATGCACATTCTCAACTGTAGCTATAGTTAGAATATTATCAAGCAATGCAGCAATTTTTTAAAAATATATGGAGGTTTTCATTAAAATAGGATAAAATAGGATTAAAATAGATCATTTAAGACGCAACGCTACTAATACATATACTGAAATTGTTATTACAGATTAGAATTAATATAGAAAAAATATAGAATTTTTTAAAAAATATTATGCTATACAGCATTTCGAAATGAAAACATAAACATCATATGTGCAAAACTAATTCATGAAAATTTATACAAAAAACTTACTCATATAAATGCTAAACTTATTAAACTGTACCTCCTTTAAGCAGAGACTTCAAGGCTAATTGCATTTGGTTTTTTTAACAAAGGAAAAACGTCGTAGGGCAATATATTTATTTGTGCGCATTATTAAATAAGATTGAATTATATTTCTTAAATATTAAAAAAAAATTACATATGATTTTCTATTTTTCGCGAATACTGACACTATTTTCTTGTTTTTAACACTATTGGAGGTATTGGTCGATTGCTTGACTAGTTCCCCATCCCTCTTCAAACATCTCAGCCAGTTTTCGCCCAGCAGTGTGAAGTGCCACCCTGTTACATATTATTATCTTCTGTTTTGATGTTATCTTAAGTGCGAATGCAGGAAGATAAAAAACTAAGCACAGTGAATGCAGGAGAAACTATTTTGTGTGTGTGTGTGTGTGATTAAGCAATTGTTGAGATAACTGACGTGGAATGTTGTGTTAAAAGTTATTAATGATGTAAATAAGACAATTATTTATTAGCTTTCTTCCATGAATCTGGAAAGTAATTTAGAAGATGACATCTATAAAAAAAAAAAGTCATGAGGTAGGTTATAATATTGAGAGAGTTTAATAAGTGCTTTAATTAAGAATTTTGTCTGGGCCTGTTGACTTTATATTGTTAACTTTCTTTTCTCTCTTTTTAATTGTTTCAGTTGGTGAAAGACAGTAGGAGAATCTGTAGTGTTGTTATTATATATAAAGTTGAAGATGAAAATTTTTACATGCTCAGTGTATCTAAAACTGCAGGGTTCTAGAATCTCCGAGAAGAATGGTTCAAGATTTTGAACGAAGACAACTTTACTTACAACTTTTGTTCATTCAATTGGAGAAGGGCTGAGGGGGCGATATCACAACTGAAATTCTAAAAGAGAATACGGCGGCAGAAAAAGTAAAACAAAAACGAATTTTGTGCTATATGATTTTAAAAGTCCCATCTTATAAAACATTATAGAAAGGAAAAGGTAAAAGTAATGATAGCTTAGGGAATATCTGGGGAAATATAATCCTTACCACCAGTGACATAATTAATGAAAAATAAATCATACTAATTATAACAATTTTACCACTCTTTTATCTTTTTTTGACGAAATAAAATAATTGATATGAGAGTCTTTTAAAGCAGTTAAAGGATAAAATCAGTTGGTCAAAGAAGGTAAAAAAAAAAAAAAAAAAAGTCAAAGCCAGTTGGTTGAAGGAGGGGGAAGTCTGGGTGAAATAAAATACATGCTAGCAAGTGAGTCCTGTGAAGTGGAGACGAGTGTGTGATTCTTTGTGGATTTGATAGTGAGGTGCTTGGAGGGGGAGGAATTGTCATGATACCGTCCTTGTCTGGAAGTCGGACTTCTTTCAGTTTCTTCATCTCAGGTGAAGAAGGAGTTAAATATCCCTTGTGCCAAGATATTTTAGAAATCAATTTCAGTTTCTGGAATGTTAGAGATGTGTCAATCAGATGTCTAGGTGTAGGTTATGGTATTCGAATAAGGAGTTGATACGTCCGATAGTTATGTTGACTTCTGGTCTGCTAGGATGGCATTTTCTGAGAACAGCTTGGGTTTGACATTTTTTTTTACGGGTGGAGACTGTGAGCACTGCTTTGGTGAGGTTTCGAAGTATCTTTCCATTCCGTTAGGGGAATTAAATTTCTGAGAAAAAGGTCGAGATGAGATGGAGTTCAGTGAGTTTTCCAAGAAAGAAATACTTTCCTTGATGAGGAATTAGATCCCATTTGAAATTTACCTTTTTTTTTTTTTCTTATGTAGGGTTCTTTTTTCTTAAGTAATTCTTTAGTTAGCAAAAAAAAAAAAAAAAATCAATACGAGCAAACGATAATTTGTTAGCAACAAGAAACGCAATGTTTAAAGAATGATTACTTAATACAGGCCAATGCTTATTTTTAATAAATTTAAGTGTTGAATACAAAGACTCACAACAATACAAAATACAGAAAATTGTGATTAGACTCGGTGGACACTTTTCGGTTTTAGGATATTTTGGTTTCGAATATGTTTCTATAACTCAGTTGTTGAACAACCATTGTGTTTTTACCTGTTTCAATTTTCTCGAAATTCAAGTAGCTCCATTTCTACAACCCTGCATCCCCAGAAATTGACTGTAAAAAAGTACTATTAGGCCACACACCTATATTTAGGGACTGCCCAAATGGATTATGTACAGTTTCCAACCTATGAGTAAAAAGTCTCACAAGCAAAAAGCTGTCGCTCTGATTAGCTGACGATACATTCATACGCCACATCATCCCCGTTCTTACTAAAATTACCATTAGGATTGTATTTTTTTTGGCAAATTTGTCGTAGAAAATATTTTAAATGTGTGGTTTAAAACTGTTAGTAATTTTTATACATTTTATATGCTTTAGTTACATTTACTATATATATATATATATATTTAAATTTTGTGTGTGAAGGCCTCTGGCCGTCATCAGAATGAGAGACTGCTCTGATCATGGAGCGAACGTTTTCTGCTGAAACAGGTCCCGTAACCAAAGTTGCGAATATTTGCTTTGCATCCAAAAAATGAGGAGTGTGTACTGTTCCCTTGATCTCTTTTTAGTTGGTGGTTTTTCGAAACTGTAGAATGCGGGTGGTCAGATGGCAGTTTGCATTACAGCTGGAAGGGTGTTTATCGAAGATTGAATTCAGGGATTTTTTATGTTGACCGCTGGGGGGGTCATTCGAAGGTATTTGTGACCAGGAGTGGATTCGCCAAAAATAGTTCAGCTCTTTGGTAGTGATTGAGTAATGAACCGTATTTACCTAGATGTTTTGGTAAATGATGCAGAAATCTACCCCTGGCCACCAAAGAGACTAAAAAGCACTCCTGGACTGATAAACTGTCGATATCGTCCCCCCCCCAACCAATGAAATATTGTATAGGCTCATGGGTGGTTTTAAGATGAAAATCAAGCCAATAATGAAAGAAGAGTGGGAGATCTTGTTAATGATAAAATGTGATGCCGAAAAGACTCAAAGGGAAAAGAAAAGATGACAAAAAAAAAATCAGAGAGAGAGAGAGACAGGCTATGGAAAGAAAAAAAATTCTTAAGCTGACGAAATGAGCAAACGAGGTTGAGCGCTAAACGTGGACTCTGGAGAGAACTAGTAATTGGAAAAAGAACTCTGAGATTGAGACCTAAGTGATGAAGACCTGAAGTTTCCAAAATCCAGTTGATAAGATCGAGGGGGTATGTGTATTCTATGCTATGCTGGCATTTCTACTATAACATGCTTCCTCTGCGATGGTAAAGAGCTCTGCTAACTAATTTTCCTCACTGACAGAGCAGCATGACTACTGCTGAATCTGCCGGTTCCTTTAGCGATATCATACTCCCCTTGCATTAGTAAACTGATTTCAGATAATTTACATAGCTAGTGAGCTTTGTCTGTCCTGGGTTTTCGTCGTTTTTGAGCCATGCCTTTTTTGTTGTTGCATTTTCATTGTCATGTAATGTAAGTAATCATGAAGAAAAGTGGCAACATGAAATGAATGAAGAAATTCCTTTGAATTACATGGTGTTTAGAAGATATTTGAAGGACCCAAGAAAAATAAGGAAAAGTCATTGGGTGTGGCATTTGAAAGTATGCAAAGACAAGGTTTTGATTTTGAAGGAAGTTTTAGCCCAGTTAGGTTACCTTAAGGACACTTCCGACTATTACAGGAACAAAAATTGCATCATGAAATTTTTGAATATGACGACAGCTTACTTACAAGTAGCACTGAATCAAAAAATATATATATGGAGTCGCGAAATGAGTTTCAATACATGGAGTTTCCAAAGGAGTTCTAAATGACCAAGTATAACCGGGAAAAGCATCTGTGCTTAATTACAATCCGAAAGATGGGGATTTAAAAGTTAATGACATATTAAGAGAAGTAGGTTCTAAGAAATTGAAACATGATTCATTAGCATATACCAAAAAAAGAGAAAAATTAACATATCTCTAGGGGATTATATGTAGATATTTTTATTACCTAGTTCAGAAGATAAAAAAAAAATATGTATTATGTCCCTTTTTAATGATTTTTAAGTAACTAAATGTTTCTTTCGGTTTTTTTTTTTATTGGAAAAGTAATTATTTGTTTGCAAGATGTACACAAAACACTGAGGCTTAGACAGTCCATCATATACTCGCGTTATTCCCCAAAAAGTCTTCTAAGAGTCTTACATGTAATTACTACGGCTTGCTAATAACCAGAATATTGCTTCTTCTTGTCCTGCACCCCATACTACTAAATATGTTCCTCAATTTTAATAGACAACATACAAAATTCTACTGAGCTTCTAAGAAATTCAACCAGATTACAAATTCAAAGATTGAAGGACGCCTTTCTGGAGGCAAATTAAAAGTTTTTCCAACCACACCTGATGACTACAGATCCATACGGAAGCAAATTGATCACCTGAAACTTAAAAGTCATACATTTGAATTTCCCAAGAAAAGCAACTTAAAGTTGTAATTCGCGGACTGCCTTCAGATCTCCCAATTGATGTCATCATGCAGGAACTCCAAATTCTCAACTTTCATCCTGAATTCATCACTCCACTTCGTAATCGTGCTGGTACCGGCAATCTACCTCTGTACCTAATAGTTCTACCAAAAAATGAACAAAACAAAAGAATTTTCGACCTATCCACCTTATATTACTTTAGGGTCAAAGTTGAACCACTCAGAAGAAAATCAGGACCCAGTCAATGCTATAAATGTCAAGAATTCTATCATCATAGCAAATTCTGTACAAGAGACCCTCGATGTCTCAAATGTGCTGGACCTCATGCCACCAAAGAATGCACCAAAAGGCCAGATGAAGCTCCCAAATGTGCCCTTTGCTCTGAGAGCATACTGCAAATTTCTCAGGTTGTCCTAAAAACCCTGCTAATTTCACTCCTGCTCCTCCCCCGAAGGTCAACGCTTGACGGAGAGACTTAAAAACAAGAACAACAAATGAAGCCTGAGAACTCCAACCAATTGTCTCTTCCCGCTCATCAGAAGGCTTCTCCAACTCTTCCTCCTTCTTCAGATGACTTTCCAACTCTTCCTACCCAGACCTCTCACCATACTACTTCCTCCAATACTCCGCAGGCTTCCACGGAAACGCCTCCAATTCCACTCATTCTGCAACAATTAGTTGGGGTACTTTCAAATCTTTCTGTTTTAATAAATGCTCTTCAAAATCAACCAGTCAATAACATTCAATAGATCGACCAATAATTCTATCTTATGCGTGACATGGAACTCCAATAGTCTTAAAGGAAAAATTAATGAATTACAAAATTTTATTTCTGAAAATAAACCTCATGTAATTGCTCTCCAAGAAACACATCTTCGACCAGGCGATTGCTTCAAAATTCCAAATTATATCATATATCGCTCCGATCGTCTTACCCACAGAGGAGGAGGCACGGCTATCTGCATTCATAAAAATATTAATCATCATCAAATTCATTTTACTACAACCAGCTTTGAAAACTCTGCTATCGTTATTAATCTCAAGAATAACCTAAAAATTACTGTTGCTAGCATTTATCGCCCTCCAATTGGTAGATTCCTCGCACAAGAACTTGATACAATAGCGAACTCCAATCAACAAGTACTTCTACTTGGTGACTTCAATTCCAAGCATCCTGCATGGAATAATGGACGCAGCAACATAAATGGTTCTATTCTCTTCGATTGGACAAATCTTAATGCATTCAATGTTATTGCTCCTAATGATCCCACACCTTCACAGTCCTTGCAATAGTACTCTTGACATCGCACTTCTTAAAAATTTAAACGCCGGTCCTGCTTCTTCTATCAACGATCTTTCCAGTGATCATAACCCTGTGATAGTTAAAGTCTCTCATAATTCATTTACGCCCTTCCTCAATAGCATAATCACAACTACCAATTGGAATATTTTTACTAAAATTCTCTCTCAAAGCATTCCTGGTAATCCAGTCATCTCCAATATTCAAGATATTGACAAAATAATTGATAAATTTAACTATGCTGTTACTCCTGCTATCAACCTTGCTAGCAAATCTAAAGAACTCAATACACCACACCAAAAACTTCCTACTGAAATCACCTCTAAAATTGCGGAAAAAACAGAATTCGTAAATTATGGCAAGATACCAGGTTTCCTCCGTTCAAGCAATCCGTCAACAAGCTTCAAAAGAAATAAAGCAAATGATTCACAAATCAAAAATTTAAGATGGAATGAATTTTTATTAGGCCTAAATCCAGAGGATAATTCTCTCTTCAAAATTAACAAACATTTTACCAAAAATATCCCGAAGTTCCTCCACTGGTTGGATCCACAGGTCTTATATTCTCATCTTCTGATAAAGCGAACTCTTTTTGCTGAAAACCTTGAACTCTCCTTTCAAGAAAACACTGAACCTTGCGATTACTCTCAAATTGAGCATGTTGAGAATGCAGTAACTTCCTTTCTAGCTGATCATCAAAATTATCATAACAAGATTTTTTTTTCTCCATCTAACATAGTTAACTTAATCAAAAATCTCAACATTCGGAAATCTTCTGGACCTGACAACATTCCAAATAAAGCCTTAATGTGTCTCCCCCTTAATGCCATTACTCATCTTGCAAAAATCTACAACAGCTGTACTAAATATCACTACTTCCCTCCTATCTGGAAAAAGCAAATATCATCATGTTCCCTAAACCTGGCCAAGATAGGAAATTTCCTCAAAATTATCGGCCCATCAGTCTCCTTAGCTGTGTAGGAAAACTTTACGAAAAACTCTTAGTGAGACATATTACTTCTTTTTGCGATAAAAATTCCATAATTCCAGCAGAACAATTTGGATTCCGTCAACATCACTCAACTTGTCATCAACTTCTACGTGTCACCAATATCATCACTGAAGGATATAACTATAAATTTTTTACAGGAGGTGTCTTTCTAGATGTCAAAAAAGCTTTCGATCGACTGTGGCACAATGGACTGATCTACAAAATGATCAAACTTCAATTTCCAACTTGGATCACACTTATCATTACAAATTATCTTAAAAATAGAACCTTTCAAGTTCGACTTCATAATGAATTCTCCAAAATCGGTCGTATTTGTGCTGGTACACCTCAAGGAAGCGTGCTAAGTCCTATTCTCTACAATATCTTTACCTATGACTTTCCTCAGTGCACTAACATTTCCACTTGCCTATTTGCTGACGATTCTGCTGCTCTTGCCCAAGGTGCTTCTATTCTTTATGTCATCAATACTCTTCAAAATTTTCTGAATATTTTAGAGTATTGGCTAACTAAATGGCGCATCGCAATTAATGTCTCTAAATCTCAAGCTATCATTTTCCGAAAAGGACACGCCAGACAACCATATATTAATCTCTCCCTTTTGATCAACAAATTGAATGGGCGACTAATATTAAATATCTCGGCTTAATTATAGACAATAAACTTACGTTTCGAGCTTCAAAAAATCAAAGAAAAATGTTGGAAAAAATTTTATCTCACTCTACCACTCATTAATAAATTTTCTAAATTAACTTTGTCAAACAAACTTCTTCTCTACAAACAAGTTCTCAGGCCTATCCTTACCTATGCTGGCCCAATCTGGGGTCTAGCTGCACAATCTAACAAGAAATCTGTACAAATTATTCAAAACAAACTTCTTCGTATTATCACTGGAGCACCCTGGTTTGTCCGCAACTCTACAATTCATCAAGATTTAAAAATTGACTCTATTGACAACTATATTACTAAACTTTCTAGAAATTTCTTCAATACCATTGCTACTCACGAAAATCCTCTCATCAAGGCACAAACTATATTTACGCAATTGAATGGAAAATACAAGTATCCTTTCTCTACTTCTAAATGGAATCGAAGCCTCAAACCACCATAATTTCCTGCTCACTTATCGCTTTTTAGATATTTTACTTCAACGCATATTTACTGATCATAAATTTCTTGTTACGTTTCCATACCGACGATTTACATTGTTCTTACTTTCTTCTTTTTTTTTCTCTCATCATACGATTACTATTATCTATTTATCATGACTTTTCTTTCCTACTGCCTTCACATACCATTAAGTAGATGAACGCTTCGCGTTCAGGCACTCGACATCTTTATTCAACAATGATGACTACGGCTTGCTAATCACCGAGACAGAGGATCACTAGGTTTTTTTTTTTTTTTTTTTTTTACATTAAAATGTTGTGATTTTATCTGAGTTTGAATAATTAAACCTACACTGAAAATTTAATTTTTAAATTCTAGAGATGGTAAATTTTTTAATAGATTTTGTGTTATTTGGATAGCTCTAAATTGTAGTGCGACTCCCTGGTCCGTTAATCGATCATGCGCTGTTATCCAATAAAGCCGACTAAGTTTGTTTCTATGATAAAACCGTATTAAGAAAACAAGTAAACAATATCTGTCAGAAATGCCCTGTAATCGAAACCTTGTGGTTTCTGAATTGCGCTGAAATAGTAAAAAGCAATCTGTAATTTATAATTTTCGAAATGCTTAGAATTGCTTTTTTTTGTTCGTATATGCGATTTGGCATTTCTGTTTTTCTATAATTTTAAATCTGATACGAAATCGAAGATTCGTAACAAAAAAAAGGTAGTTATTAATATTTAAGTATACTACGTTTATGTATATTGTTTTTTTATTATTATTATTGAAATGTCTAAAATCCCTGTTGTCTGCATCTAAAATAGCTGTGTATTTTATTTTCAGTCTGCCCTATTTTACAATTTCTTATAATATCTATTTGTAATGTATTTATTCCCTTATATTTTTAATATACATTATTAATTGTGTTAATGAAAATTTTATCTAATAAAAGATCTATTTAAAAAAAATTACAAATAATAGTAATATTAGATTATTTTTTGAGTTGGCAGTTTCAAATTTTAAAAAAAATTTCTCTATTTTACTAATTTTATTTTTTACTGTTTTATGTCAAACATACATTTCATATGTATACAAGATAAAAAAATATTAACATAATAATCATAAAATTAATTCTTCATGTCATTTTAAAACAGTTTCCAAATTATTCTACAAATTCTTAGGAAAACAGAAATGAGCTTTTCCCCATAAGAAATTGTTTTGAACAAGTTGGTTATCTTATTTTTTGAAGGAAATTTCAATTTTTAAGATTAAAATTTTCTTAAATATTTTTAATAAAAATATAAAAATTCTGATTTAATAAAAAGTCATTTTTTTCTTTCTAATTTGCCTAAATCGTTATATTTTTAAAATTAAATACAAAAACCATACCAATTGAAACTGCTTTTAATTTTCTTGTTCAAAAGGAGTTTTTTTTTTTTTTTTTTTTTTAGGTCAGATGTTAAAATTTCAGGTATGGTGCAAGAAGAAGCAATTGGCTCAAATGGGAAAAAATCCAAGAAGAAAATCCTGCAGCGGGTCTCAACTGTTCATGACTGGGAAAGTTATAAAGTTAAAGTTGTATTTGATGATGGAACAATGACCTTTTTCTGGTACATTTCTTAATTTTTAAATTTCATTATCATATTTTTGATTTTACCAAATAGCAATGATTTGTAAAATGTGGTGTGGCAGGCAATGAAAATAGCAATCAAATAGAATTTTTTTTTTTTTTTTTTTAATTTTTGAAAATTAAAAAATATTTACATTGCATTCATTCAATTAATGAGTGCAAAAATTTATAAATATATAGCATATGGATGCACAGCAAAGCTAAAAATGTAAACCCATTTCCAACTACTTATTCATGTAGTACATTCAACATGTGCATTTATAACTTATATGTGATTGTTAAGTTAGCAAAAATTAAACATGGGGCAGGCCGCCTTATAATAATTGAAGCTGTAGGGATGAGCAACGAAGGAGTGGGGTACAAAACATAAAGGCCTTGACAGATTGAGCAACGAAATAGGTTGCCCAAACTAAAGATTAAATAAATTGTGAGTAAAATTACTGTTAAAATATAGGGAATAAAACCATCGATTAAATAAATTTTATACCTAGTTGAAGTAATAATTATTACAGATTTTTAATTGCTTCATTTATATAACACTATCATTTTAACTATAGGATCATAATAATCATGTCATCAAACAAGCTAAATTCATGCTTGATATTATGAATTTGTATTGTTTTATATTCTTTTCTGTTATTTGAAACTTGACATTTTTATCTGTAAATGCAATTGATATTTAATTTGATTAGAATTTGTTGAAGCATGTCGCTTTAATGGAGCAATTTTAAATATTATGTCTTCAGTTAAAAGTCCTGCCTGCTCTGTATATATATCATACAATATTTTAAACATACATAAAAGTCAACGAAATCTAGTATTTTCATAAATAAAGATTCATCAGAGCTGATTATATCAGCTAGTACTTCCATATTAGTGAACAAGGGAATTATTTATTGCTATAATCTATCATTAGCTGTGTAAGAAAATACTTCTGTGCAGAATCAAGATTTTTATTCCTGTTTAATTTTTTCCATTATATGTTATTTTGTTTTTTATTCAAACAGAGGTGTTCTTGCTCCAGATTTCATAAAGTTTTTATAAGAATCTGTATGCATTTTGCTTTATTTATTTATTTTTGTTTTTAGTAGCTCTTTACTTTTAATCCTAAATAATTTATTAATTTAGATGCTTTTAAACTGTGAATTGTACCCCATGGAAGATGAGATACAAATAAGTTGAAAGGAAAGTGTGAGCATTTCTACATTTAAAACTAAAATTCCCTTAAATCATTGACTGTTTATCCCTCATGATATTAAATACAGGACATTTCAGTTGCATTAAAAAGCCAACTCCTCAAACTTTTTAGCAAGTTAATGAAGCTTAATGTGAGTGTCATTAAGTTATACAGATGATCAAACATTTATCAATCTCTTACCAAATATTTAATTGCATTTGAGGTGTTATTAAATCTACTGTTGTAGAGATACTTCATTTTAACTTGCTTAAATTGCAAAATTTTTGCTAATGCATATTTTTCTATAAAGTCCCAGAAAAAAAAAAAAAATCTGTAGTTATTTTCTCATATGTTTCTAAGCAAGTTATATTTACAGTTTTTGAAAGGCAGGTATTAGGTCTCCTCTTCTGACCATCCAGGAAAGGTTTTATACAACACTTGATAATATCTCCAAGAAAATGTGAAGTATCATTGTGCTGAAAAGTGAAATTTAGAGGAATCTATGGAACAGCAAAGTTTTATGATATTTCAAGATAAATGTGCCCTAAGTAGATAAATTGTGAATGTAGTCAGTCATTTCTATAAAAATATAGAGACCTAAAATTTTTCTGCATTCTCATTTTTATCTTGATGGGTTCCTTTCACTTCCAATAAATTTGTGGTGGGTATCTTTGTGCTAAACACTGCAGTTATATTTACTAGGTTTTCTGCAAATGTGGAAAGTAGATTTATTAAATAATTTGTGCAGTGCAATGCAGATCGCAGATTAGCTTCTCATCTTGGTTATTAAGCATTGGTCACTAGGTTTAATGTGTCGATATTTTAGCAGTCAGAGTTTGTATGTGTGCTGTCTGAGATGTTTATGCTTATTATCATACACTGTGGGTTGGAGAGCATCACTTCTTTACCAGCCACTCTACTTGACTTCTAACAAATCTGCAATGCACATTTTCAACAGTGCCATTGACTTCAAGTGCTTTTAAATGTTTGCCAGTTTTTGAGACCGAACTTCCTGTGTCTTTTAAATTGTAGCCCATTTTAAAATAGATTTTGATGTGACAGGTTCCACATTATACTCACTTTATTGGCATTTAACACTTACAGCTTATTTAATTTCAACTAGCCAAAGTAAACAATCTTAGTAGCGTGATGCCTGCATAATGATTGTCAATTAGAATGTGACTACTATGAAATATGACACAAAGTAGCTGTCAATGGTGCACATGCGTGACTTTAGAAAAAAACTTGAATTAGAAAAACTTAGAACAATCTGCTATCAATGGTACAAGACTTCAGAATTAACTCCCAGTATAAAGCATTGACATTGGATTAGTTGTTTTGCCTAAAGATATTAAATATTTAAAAGTTATTTTGTGTTAATACACATATAGATTTCAATACACATATTATTAAATTACAAATAATAAGGCCATTTCTTTTGTAGCTTAATAATCTGATTTTGATGAAAAATATATACGCATGTGCAAATTGTGCATAACTAATATTAAATAAATTGATAAAACATCAAAGCTACTACATTTAGTGATAAAAATGTGTTTTAAAATAGAGCATAAATCATGCTTTCTCTTATTAAAGGAAATATAAATATTAAAAGTTTGAGTCACGGAAATCATCATTTGCTAGTTTGAGCACTTTTTCATATACATCTTTCCTTTAGTTTGCATTTTAAAAAGCCAAATTACAACTGAGTAAAAGAAATTAAAAGATTTGTAATCAATGAAATGCTGAGAATGTCTAAATACATATTAGTTTAAAGTCTTGCCTTCTTTGAAATATAATTTTGGTTCATCTCTAATAACTTTTTCTGAATAAAAACTAAAAGCATTCATTATCTATAAAAAAAATAAATAAACCAACATTTAGTAAATTAGTTATTTCAGCATTGTCCGTATTTCCTTTAAAAATGTATTTAACTGATTAAAAAGAATTCTTTTACTGTTCTATGCATAAAAAGATGAATCCAATATGATATGAAATAGTGTCAAAAACAGATGAATAAAAGAATGCTACATAGTTTATATTCAAATGTAATGCCATAAATATATAACAGATTCTGATTTAAATTTTTGAGTTTGGACTTATAAGGTTCAATTTGGTGTAGTTGTTTCTTTTTGCCTGGGAGGTCCATCATAAAATAAGATTTAATAGGTTCTTTTCATTCCTTTGTTATAAATTTTGAATATCTACATTCATTTTCACTATTTTTACTATTAACTAGAAAAAAATAATTGATTTCAAATACATGAATTATCTTTCATAAGTTTAAAAAATATATTCTGGAATTGTGATTTGATTACTATATTTTATTTGAGGGTAAATTCAAATTAAGAACTCTAGTTTTATAACAACCTACTAACACCTCAATCTGTAATGGTTAGTCAGATTATAAATTTTTAATTCTTAAAAACTCCTCAATAAGCACAATCAAATATTTTTGCATAAAGAAACCTTCAGAGAGAAGAAAAATCGTTTTTATAATTATATTTCCAATTAAGTTATGATAAATATAATGATCATGATTATATTTCAAAAATAAATTAAGATAAATATAATCATGAAAACGATTTTTCTTATCTCAGAAGGTTTCTTTATGAAAAGCCATTTGTTAAAAAATATTCTCAGAAAAAAAGCTTTCAAGAAGTAGGAATAAAAAAATATATATTTTGCAGGATTTTCTCTCGATTTAATTATTTTGATATTAAGAGGAAGAAATAACCCTAGAAATCAAAGTTAGACTTGCTGCAAGAAATATAATTTTTCTCTTTGCAAAAATACTTCGATCTACAACTACTCCAAGAAAATTAAATTAAAAATATATACGCAATATATTAAGCATTTTATTAATTTGCATCAAAAGCATAGACAGTAGCAAAAAGGAAGACAAAATACTTATTATTTAGGAAAAAATTTTCTTTGTTAGAATTTTCAGACCTGTCCAGGATGATGGGATTTTGTGTATCTGAAACAATAGTGAAAAAAAAAAAATACAAGAAAAAGAATAAAAATGTAATTAAATGTAGAAGAATCTAGTGGCTGCATCCATTTGGAGTGAATGGAGGATAACAGAATAGCAAAGAAAATTTATATTTGTAAATTAGAGAGTAAGTGAAATATCCAGAAGAACTAGGAGAGAAATATTTGGAGACAATGTAAATTACAGCTAGGAATAAAAAATTGTAAATGTTATAAAAAAGGCCATGGTCTATCACTAGTTAAATATATTAGAATTATATAATAGAGCAAAATAAAATTTAAATATTATTCAAAATATACCATTTTTTCATACTGCTTATTTTATTTCAACGAGTCTGATTTCCTATTAAAGAGCAAATTTCACTCTTATTTCATTCTTTTATTTGTCTATTGCCTTTCACTATTATGAAAACAACAGTAATTTCTGCCCACTGATGTTAATACTTTATAGGAATGGATGTTATAAAATGTTCAGTATTAGTCCAGACTACCTGAATTTTTAAGTATATAATAATGTATATTTATATAACATTTTAGATGTATACAATATACAAAAATAGGAAAAAATGCAGAATTTTTAAGCTGTTCATTTTAAATGTGTAATAATACATTTTTAACTTATAGAATAAGTTTATAAAGTTTTTAGTTATAATCTACAGATATAGGTTTTTTTCCCCTTATTTTTCTGGGTAATTTCATTAAAGAGACTTATATCATTTTAACTATTATAGAGTATATCTATCCTATATTCCATATTGCCTTTTATTTGTTGAAGCCATTTGTATATATCTTAAAATTTGTGTTGATTAGACATTCTTGATAGCTTTTTCACTAATTCTTCTTTCATTTGGTGTTTAATATTTGAAATAATTAATTATTATCAAATATTAATATATATAATGCGAAATTATGTATATATATATTTAATCTTGCAAAAAGAATTTTTTTCTGTATTAGTGTTTTCATTATTTATTTTGATCTAAAAATACTCATCTTTCAATCAATATTACTTTTCAGGCGTGCACATACGTTAACTGTTCTTTTTTTATTTACTTGTGTTCTTGTTTATGTTACCTTTTTTGAAGAATCATCACCAGATGAAGAATATAACATTAAGCGGTAAGTTTTATTAATTTATTTTATTTATTTCATGGAAGTTTAATTTGATTTGGAAAGTTTTCCTAACCGTGTTAATTGTCTCATTTTTTTTTCTTAATCTGATGATTGAATTATCTATAAAATATTTTATTGTCATGATTTATCTTAATCATTCATTGCTTGGCAGCTGAAAGTAATTCAAGGCCTTCTCTGAATTAGATGTTGCCAGGTATTTTTTATTTTTTGTCGAATTCTTCTAATTTTTTGTTTTAGAGGTTAAATGGTCTTCTTCAATAGCATCTATCCAATAAAATCTGGGTTCCCCCGTGGTAACTGACTTAGTCATAAAAATTCGTCCCAGTGTGTTTCATTCATGGGAATAACATGTACAACCCATTTGAAGTGGCTCAGCTTATTAACATGAACAACATATGGCTCTTTGAACATTATAACTCTGCAATTTTGCATCAGATAACATTTTCTTGAATTCATTTAAATATACTTCTCAAGACCCTGCATTCAAACGTGCCCCAAATCGTTTTTTCGTGATCCGGATTAAAGTATTTGTAGTATAAATCAAAACACGGCAAATAAGGTTTTTGTACAGTAAAGTTTTTGTCTTTCTTTATATGATGTGAGATTTGAATATGTTTCGTAATCTATAGCAGCTGTTAGAAGTAGCTATACATTTCGTAATTTCAGGTAGAAATCCATTATTTGTGTTGAACTCTGATCCAAAAATAAGTAAAATCCTAATACATTCAAATATATAATCCCCTATTTTCAAGATATTTAGGATCAAAGTTGGTATTTCTAGTTATAGGTTATATTTTTTCATTTTGATTAATCATAGAGCCCATCTATTTGTTACAATGAGTGTAACTTTTTACTAAGACTTGAGATTGCACCCTATATATATAAATACACACACACATAAATATTGTCCTTGTACTTAAGATCACACTAATAAATAAGTACAAGTCTGCATTATTCTTAATCTGCCTGCATTTGATTAATGTAGTGTCTTTATGAGCTACTGAGACACATTTATATGCATCATTTCAATGTGTTATTTTCATTGACTTCAAGTAATTTCTTCCTTTTATTAGGTTTTTTATTTTCTATGTGTGTATTTTCAACATAACTAATAGTAATAGAAGGGATTATTTACATTCTTGTTATTATTGTTTTCTTTTGTATTACATAAGTACATTTTATATTTATTTATGATTTTTATTTGAAGAGGAATTGTTGCATGCATATTGGTTTTCTTGCTTTTGGGTGTTACTCAAATTCCTGATGGTCCATTCAAAAGGCCTCATCCTGGTATGTATATTTGTATTATTATATAATTGATTTACTCATGTACTTGCAATTTTTATTTAAAAATTATTAAATATTGTCTATATACAAAAAAATCTAATCTTCTTTATAGTTGAAAAGTGTAGTATAATAATTTCTTTTATTTAAAAATATTTTTCCATGTAAAATGTCAACTTGCAAATATCTAATTAAAAATAATCAAGTTCTGTTTTATTAAGAATTACAACATATTCTTTGATTGCTCTAAATTTAAAATATAAGGTTTTGATGTTGTAACTCGTGCTGCTTATATCATATGGCATATCTTAAGATTCGTTCATTTTTTTTTTTCTATGTATCTTCATTTTAATTAGTAATTTTTGATGGGAAAATTTCTTGGTTCTCAAGAAAATTTCTTTTTAGAAAATTTTCATTTGCAGTTAAAACATTGCTAGGAAGGAAAGTTTACTAACACTCATTTATACAATTTGTTTTAATGATTAAAAAAAAAACTTGTATAACCACAAACGTCCTCCAAAGCAAAGTAAATTCCTAGAATTGAAGCAAAAATTAATTACCTTATGATTGATTTGCCATATCCAATACAGAAGCTGCTTAGTACATTATCAGATAATTTTCGAATATTTTAGTGTAAATTGTCTAAATTCGGAGATAGCTATTAATAATTAAAATAAATATTCTTTGAATATTATTATTTTAATAAATAAAAATGTTAAATAAAAAAGATTAAATTGTATTTAAATTTAGAAAGGTTCTTATAATAAAGGCAAATTAGTTAAATGACTGAAGTTGCAGGAATTGAACTACTTTTCATTTATCTCAGAAAATGTTTAGAAAGAATGTTATTTTGTGTGTAGTCATCCATATTAAAAGAAAAGAAATGTGTTTATTTTTCTGAATCAACCTCATATTTTTTTAATATATTATTATTATTATTATTGGATTTACATATGCAAAAGTTTTATGACAAATCAAATTCATGAACATTTATATAAATGGAAAATTGATTTTTTTTTTTTTTATTTGATTTTTAGAAATTTTCTCAAAATTTAGTTGATTTGAAGGATTAAATTGATTATTGAAATTATTGTGTTTATATTTTTATTTTGACGACTTTTGGAGAAATTTTTTTCAGTAGGACTTTTATCTAGATTCTAAATTTCCATTCTTCACATATTTTTTTCACTAAATCAATGTTCTGGTATTTACTAATCATTCTGGTTGGATCCTATCTGAGTTTAATTAACAGAAAATAATCAACAAAACAGAATTGTTATTATGATTCTATAAGTTTGCGTATTCACATTTATTATCTTTTTGCTGGATTTTTTTAATTTCATATTTATATTGGATATTTTTTGTGATTTTTTTTTTTTTTTCATACTAGAGATTTTATGTCTTTAATTTATTTATAACTTCATTTTCTTTTACCTATGCATACAAAAAAAGCCAAGTTGATTGTTTCTACTTTACATGAATATTATAAAACAATATACACATAAAAATGTTATAAAGAAAATTATATACACATGAAAATAAATATAGACTGAATTTTTCTGTGTATAGCATTTTGCAATTTTAATTTGAGTAATTTTGGAATACAAATGTAATGGTTAGACATTTTACTTTTTCTAGTTTGAAATTGGTAGGGCAAAATGATGTATTTTCATAAATCTTAAAAAACTGGGAACAATTACCTAAGATATTTAACATTCAATGGCCTTGAAAGTTTAATCAAATAAATATGTTATCTAGATAAATGTTTTGCCTAAATTTCATTCCTCTAAATTAATTTCTTCTTTGTGATGGGATTTCATTTCCACTTGTGTATTACAAGTTGGAAGATTATAAAAAAAAAAAAAAGCACAGTATTTTCACTGCTTCTATTTATTGCTGAATATTTACAAGTGGAATTTTTTTTCTCTTAAACCATGTAAAATAACTAAGAAAATTAACTTGCTGGTTCTTTAAAGAAAATTCCAATATAAACTTAATGAGTTTCATGTGGCATTAAAAAATGTTTTGTGTTGCATTGCATAAATTTGTAATGCAATGCAAAAACGATTTTTTTATCTCAATAGTAATAAAAGACAGAGAAGAGACACCAATTAATTATCTGAAAATTTTAAGAATGAGAGTTAAACATAAGCATTTGTATTATTGTCAATTGTTATTTTTTTAATTTATGTATTTCTAAACATAGTCATTTATAGCAGTTGGAATTTAATTAAAATTTATTACAATTAAAAATGCATCAATATTTATTTTAGAATGTTTTTATTGTAAGCTTATTTTCTAATTATTCTCTTTTTACAAACTAGAGTTGCAAACGTGCAAAAAAATTAAACCTGAGCTGAAAAGGCAAACTTGGATTGTCAATTAAAGAAAATAAAGTGATGGAAAAAAACATATTTTATAGTGAAGTTAACAGTAAACATTCATAAATTTAATAACTGCTACATTAATCATTCTATTTTCTTGCATTTTTAAAAGTTTCATCCACAATGCTATGTATTAATTAATACAGAATCCTCAAAAATAGCTGCCAATATTTTTATTCGTGCCAATAAAGAAAGTTAATGTGTTACAAAAGATTTGTATTAATTTACTTAATTTTGCCATATTACTTATAACAGAAATTAAAATGAAAAAAAAAAAAAAAAAAAAATACACATATATACACTCAAGAGCCAAAACATTATGACCACCCCTCCATTTCGCAATGAACTCGCCTGGATGACGTGGAACGCACGTGATCAGGTGGAAGTGGTATTTAACTGCTGCTGGAGAGTCTGAAAAATCATTCTTTCACTTACTTCTGTGTGTGATGGGAAAGACTGCGGATCCCAAGCGACTTTGATAGAGGGCAGATTGTAATGGCTCGAAGGCTCGGAACAAGTATTTCGAAACTGCACAACTCGTGGGTTGTTCGCGATCTACAGTTGTTAGTAATTATGCAAAGTGGATGAATGACGGTGAAACCAGCAGTATACGACACGGTGTTGGACGTCCACACGCTATCAAAGAAAAGGTCGTCGGAGACTGTCTCGCATGGTGAAGCAAAACCGGAGCCAGACAGTGGCTCAGCTGACAGCCCAATACAATGCAGGGCCAAGTAGAATAGTATCGGAGCACACTGTTGTATATGGGGCTACGCAGCAAACGTCCCACTCGTGTGCTTTGCTGACCAAGTGTCATCGCCGCCTGCGCTGGGCCTGGGAACATCGTGACTGGTCCATGGATCAGTGGGAGAGCGTTGCCTGGTCAGATGAATCACGGTTTGTCCTTCATCACGCCGATGGCCGTGTCAGGATACGCTGTCTTCCAGGCGAACAGTTGCTCCCTCAATGTACAGTAGGTCATACACAGACCGGTGGTGGCGGTATTATGTTTTGGGGGACGTTTTCTTGGGCGTCTCTGGGACCCGTGGTTGTGGTAGAGCAGACCATGAATGCTACAGGGTATCTGAACATTATTGCGGACCAGTTGCACCCTTACATGGCCTCTGTTTTGCAGCTGGAAATGGAATGTTCCAACAGGACAACGCCCCTTGTCACAAGGCTAAAATTGTGTTGGAGTGGTTCCAGGAACATGATGCTGAATTCCAGTTAATGTCCTGGCCGCCTAACTCACCGGATCTCAGTCCGATAGGACACATTTGGGATGTCCTGGGATGGCAGCTCAGAGTTCAAAGACCACCAATTTGCAATATCTCGGATTTGCGTGACCGTTGCTTACACATCTGGTACAATCTGTCTCCGGCCATCTACCAAGGACTTGTGGCATCCATGCCAAGGCGGGTTGAAGCTGTGTTGCGCCAAAGGTGGGCCAACTCGTTATTGACAGGTGGTTTTAATGTTTTGGCTCTTCAGTGTATATATATACATTCAGAAATATAATTTGCTTCTTCCAGGTTTGCTAACCAAGCATTTCTAACTGATCCATTCAGCCATTGACTAATGGTAGTAATTTGATAAATAAAAATTTTTCAATAATTTCAAGTTTGACTTTCTTAGAAATTATTGAGAGGTAGGTCCTCTTACTTTGATCAATTAACATCCTAGACATAATCTTATATATAAATTTCAAACAAATCTGTGACTGACAATTTCTGCCATCTCCTTGTTTGATATGATCTTCTAAAACTGGAATTGGAGGCATTAATTACAACAGCAAACTTCGGTTTTTGTATTCTTCTCATATTCAATAAATATAATTTTAATTATTAGATTTCAGCAATGAAATTTATGTATTTGTGTCTGCTTAAGATTCTTTATATTTTATTATCTACATAGTTTTTTATAAGTTTTTACAGAATTATCAATTGAACTATTATGTTATAGGCAGTTCTGATCTAGTTATTCTTTTTAAATAAATCAAGCCTCAATTATTTACAATAGCAGAATGCACTTTTTTTTTATCTTGTGTAAATTTCTTATAATTTTTTTCTTTTTGATGGATAATAAATGAGAAATTAATTTTCATGGCCATGTAGCTTCTGGTACATTTGTTCTTAAATAGTATGTATATTTACATTTATTAAAATTTAAATGAATGAATTTTTGAAATATTTCTTTAAATTGTTTTTAGCCATTTGGAGGTTTGTCTTCTGCATCAGTATTGTTTATGAGCTTATTTTGATATTTATTCTTTTTCAAGTAAGCTATTTATTTTTATTATATTAAATTAGTTAAAAAATAAAAGCTAAATTAATTTTGTTTATTAATTCTTTGTTGTTTCTTGTGGATTTTTATGTAACAATTTTTGTAAAATATTTTTATTACTTTACATATAGTAACATATAGTATACTCAAAATAACTAATACGAATATTTAAAAGATAATAGAATACCTATTTTCTTTTGTCGCCTTGGTGCTTAAAAATGGCATTGGTGCACTTTTGGGTGTGCTATATATCACCAAATGTTATAAACCAAAGTATTTAACTATTGGTCCACAACATATATATTTATAGCCAAGAGAACTTTACAGTATGTAACAAAAATTTTTATTAAATTTTTGTAACTTATTTTTTAAAGCTTTTAATTACATATAAATAAAAAAATTTGGCTTCATGTTAGTAGCCAAATTGCAGGAAGATTGAATTATTATTATTATTTCAAAATTATTTAAAAGTAACTGGAATTAAAATTTTCATAATAAGTGATTAAAATTAAGTTATTACAAAATGAGATTTAATGTCGATTTTTTGATTTCAAGTAATAGAAAAATTAATTTCACCTATGTACTTTTATGTTTATCGGTTGACATCGAAATTTCTGAATTTACAATTAGAATTATTTCAAATTAGTGCAATTCAGTATTAAAATAGAAATATATCGGTATTTTAAAGTTCTATGAGTATTTATCAGTTGACTAGTTCCCAATGTTTTATGTATAATTAGGAATATTTTAGCTGTGTTTGGTAATACATATTTATGCTAACTAATTTATTACATATTTATGCTAACTTAAAAAATATTAAAAAATTCTAAATAAAAATAAAGATTGACAAGGTAAACATACATAATAAATTTTAAAAATAACTACATTTCAATAAATCTAACCTAATTTTAAAGTTTAGATTAATGAAAACCATTGCCAAGTTTCTTAAAAAAATGTATGGTTTTATTTGAATAATGTTAATTTGAAAAACTGCTTTTAAATTTTGTGAATTTTTCTAACACAGCTGTATTTATATGTGCAGTTGGGGAAATTTTTTTTATGTGGACAGCCTTAATAACATACCTCTTATGAGGGGCAGTTAAAAAAAGTTCGTGGAATTTCGTTGTAAATCTTGATTACTTCAATATAATTAATTAATTTTTTTTACTACCGGAATTTATAACAATCGGTGTGACTGCGCTGTACATTGGTACGCAATGAATTTGTACCAGCTGGACAAACTGTTAACTATCTTTGTGCGTGCAAGTTTTGAAAAGATTGAGGGAAACAATCTGAAGAAAATATCACACCAAATTGCAAGTGGGATGGATGCTGCCTCACCACATTGCTCCATTTCTTACATATCGATTGTTGTGCACACCTGAATAGCAAAAAAGAACATTCCACTCCTCCACCAGCTTCCCTACTCACTGGATTTAGCCCCATCGGATTTCTAGCCCTTCCTCAAGATCAAAATGGGGAGGCGGGGGGCTCAAGGTAACCGTTTTAACATCGTAGAAGACATCAAAATCAACGTGACGAATGAACCGGAAGATACCACAACAGGACTTTCATCTTTATTGGCAGCAATGGCAGGAGCGGTGGAGCAAGTGTGTGTGTTCGAAGGAGCCTACTTTGAAGACGATTAAGTAAATGTTTATCTATATCGTGGTAATAAAAGAGTTACAACGAAATTCCGGGAACTTGCTTATGTGAATATGTAATTATTCATATTCAACGGTACTAATATCAATATGTAATTATCATATTCACATAAGTAGTATCATTGGAAATGTCTCGAAGGGAGCTAACTTATGGTGCAATACAATTGATTAACAAAATTAATTAATTAACAGCTAACTCAAAATTTTTCTATTATGGAATTCATGGGTTGTAATGCAATTTAGCATGATGAAATTAGTTTATGATGATTTTTTTGTCGTTATCTGACTAAAAGTTTTAGAGATTTAATTATTCAAAATTTGACTTTCATAATGTTAAAAAGGAAGCTATCACTTAATGAATGATATCTTGTGTTCTAATTAATATTTTTAATTATTGAGCCAGTCGAAAGGAATTTTTTTTTTTTCCAAAATTAAAAACATAATTTAACTCAAATTTTTGGAAATATTTTTAAAAATATTAAATATTAAATAAGCATACATGAGCAGCCTATCCATGGATAATAGTCGTAGGTCATTGCCTTCGTCAAAACTTTTAGAAGAAACTGATAGTTATTTGCATGTCGTATGCGAGAAAACTTATAAAACTCCCACCAAATAATCTTGACTATCGATGTGAGATGCATATGCACATTGCTACAATCGCCATCGAATCTGTTTCTGAAAAGCAGTTATTGCACGAGTATGTTTGCAGTCATTTACTTGGACTGATTATTTTTGTAGAAAAATCCTTGTCTATTCTCTTATTGATTATTTTGTGTGTATTTAATTTTATATAGTTTTTGTCCACCATATATGTGTGCGCTGATGTGCACTCATATGTTTAAGTTTCGTAAAGCAAATTTCTGATTATGTGATAGAGCACACAGCTAGTATGCAGGAAGAATCGCGATTCTATCTGTACCGTGCGTCGCAATGATTGCGTTCCAGGGCAAGAAACTCAATGGGCAATGTGATAACTTGCTTAAGCATCTTTTTTCACACTCAATTATCGCCATAAGAATGTAATGAGTGATAAATTAAATAAGCATACAGATTATTAAAGTAATTATAAACATAAGACTTTTTAGCACACTCTGTTGAGAAAACATTTCAAAATTGAATTTAGAAAGGTTTCAAAAGAAAATGCATTATAATATCTATTTTAATTTTTTGTTTATTTCCTACTAACACAGAATCTTAAAATTTTTGGGGAAAAAATTAAAAAAAAAAATTGTTTATCATACAAAAATAATTAAAATCATTAAATTAAAAATACGAAAAAGACCATATGACTCTGCTATTAATTAAACCTTATATAAATAAATATGTAGATTGAAACTTAAATATTATAACACAAGTCCATTTATTAAAACATTAAATGAAAACTGCAAACATCACGAAAAAAAAAAAAAGCCCTTCTTAATGATTGATTTTAAGTTAATCTAGGAAATACAAATGGACATTTATGTCAGGCACATTCTTTTTATATGCATGATAAATATAATTAGTAGTGTATTTGATTTCAGTCAAAGGGGAAATATTTTTATAAAAAATAATCTTATAAACCATTTTTTAAATGTAATTTTGACTTTGATTGAAATTTAAATTTTTATTGATATTATTAAATATTACAATATGTATCTTCAAAATATTATCTGCATTTCTATGAATAAAAATTCTTTTATCTCTAATTTCAAAAAGAAATCAGCATCAAAATTTAATACATCAAATACATACTGCATTAATATTACAAATTATTTGGTTTTAGTTAGTAACTTGCTTTTATTTTGGAAATTATGTAATTCAATATAAGATTTTTGTAATTAAAAAGTAATTGAAATATTAAAAAACAAAATAAATCAACAAAAATAAGATATATTTATAAACTATGAAATGTAGTGGTCAGTATTTAAAACTGAAAGTTATTTTTAATAAATAATGTAGCACAATATCTGCAGAAGTTCTAAATGAAGTATTATGATTAATAAAATTTATCAAAGTTCTAATCTATGTTAATGTTTTATAAAATTTTAAAATTCAAATTTTAAAACTTTTTATAAAAGTATTAAAAAAGAAAATATTTATTTAGCTAATAATAAATGTCTCCTTATTCTTATACAATTCTATCACTTTTAAATATATACATTATACTGTTTTCTACCTGCAGCTATTTAAAATGGATGCCAATGATTTAAATTCAAATTAAAAATGCATTTTGATAAAATTTTTAAAAGGAATTATTTTATTTTTCAAAAAGTTTTAGGCTTTGAAAACGATGATGTGCTTTCCTATTTAATTACTGTTCATATAATTAAAATATCATTTGTCATTTGATGAAAAAAAGTTCTTTTTTATTAAGATTTAGGGGTAATATTCTCAAAAATGAATTCAATTTGTTGAAGTAGTTATTGTTTGCAAAAATAATAGTAATAATTTTTGATAAAGGTAAAACATTCTTTCTATGATGCAAGAAGTTAAGGATATTTTATAACTTCAGTTTTTATTGTAAAGACTTAAAACTGTTAAATGTCAATGTGGAGTATTCATTAGAATTTTACCATTGTTCATTGGTTATGAAGCTTATTAATAAGTTTACGATTAAAATATCAGTTTAGAGAACCAATTTTGGTCTCTGATGCCATCATAATTTAGAACAAATATCTCTAGACCTTTGAGGAGCTCAGTTCTTATCACTTTCTTAACACAGAATCTTTCCGACTTACGAATTTATCAGTTTATTCTTATCATGAATATTCTGTGCTTACAGACATGTGTTTCGAAAAAGTTTCCTCTACATTATAAGTTTACTACATTAACTAACAAGTTTCTTTTCAACGATAGTATTCAAAACTTATTCTGTCCTAAAGTAAAATATAATTTTACTTTTTACAATGAAAATATATATTTCATAGTGTTTTTTTATTTTTAATGAATTGAATTGAATTACTTAATATTAATTGAAAAAAAATTCTTTCCTTTTATATTTAAAATATTTTATGTATTATTCAGGTTATGTGTTATGCAGGCAGTTAAAATATATTATGCGTTATGCAGAATACATTAAAGTAAATATAAAAATAAGATTTTAGCACACTCTGTTGAGAAAACATTTCAAAATTACAAAATTCGAATTTAGAAAGGTTTCAAAAGAAAATGCATTATAATATCTATTTTAACTGGATTTGTTTATTTCATTCTACCAAAAAAAAAAATCTTAAAATTTTTGGGGGAAAAAATTAAAAAAAAAAAAACTGTTTATCATACAAAAATAATTAAAATCATTAAATTAAAAATACGGAAAAGACCATATGACTCTACTATTAATTAAACCTTATATAAATAAATATATAGATTGAAACTAAAATATTATAACACAAGTGCATTTATTAAAACATTAAATGAAAACTGCAAACATCATAAGAACAAATTATAAGCGTTACTAAGAAATTTTGAAAATAACAAAAATTAACATAACTACATCATTATTAGAAAAGAAGTGTAAAAAGAGTTATAAAATACTCTAATAAAATGTTTATTGTTTTTTATGAGAAAACAATTAAAAATGTCACCAATTAATAATTATATGACAATTTGAAATATTACTTCGTTACTGTAAAATTGTTCCATTTTAATCCGCTTTATTTGTTATTATTAATTCCACTTAACATAATTTTCGTATTCATTGCAAGTGAAGGTGAAATCGTACGACTAATCGAATGGCTACAAGAAACCACCAGGATGCCTTTACACGTGATAGATTGATTAGCAAGCTTGAAGAGGGGCGTAGTTTGACGAGTGTTGCACAAGAACTTGGAAAGCTTTCCAAATGACAGGAACACCTGTAAGAAAGGTTATCGGTGCCGACCGAGGAACGCAACAGCCAGTGTTGACCGGTTTATCGTTCTGCAGGCGAAAGGAGACCGGAATTAAACATCGCCCAGCAGCTGCGTACGGCAACTGGACAGGTATTACTGTTTACTGTAGCCAGACGTTTGCATAAAAGGTGGCCTATTCACCCATCGTTCTGAACGATGCATACCATTTACAGCTGCCCATCGCTGGTGTCATGAACACAAAGACTGGACATCTCAATCACGTTCTGTTTACTGATAATCATTTTAGTCTGAGCAACGCCAGTTGATATGAAGGAGGTAGGATACGGTTTCATTTCACTAACATCAGGGAAAGAGACCGTTGAGGTGGTCCTGGAGTGCTTATGTGGGGGGCATTATGTTGAATGGACGAATGGAGCTCCATATTTTCGGCAGCGCCTCACTTACTGGAGATCGTTACTGTGATGAAAGTATCCTCTCACATGTGTCTGTTTTGAGGTGCCATCCAAACTTTATTTTTGTGGACGACAATGCAAATCCACAAAAGAATCTCTGCTGTTGAGAAGCTGCTATAAAGTGAGGATATCTGCGGAATGGATTGGTCAGCGTATTACCGTGATTTAAATCCCATTGAATATGTGTGGGATGTTTTGATGAGACGCCTGGCAACAAGGTCCCTTCCTCCTGAAACACCAGACAGCTGAAACAGATGTTCCTTGAGGAGACCTCAAGAACTGCTGGATAATTTGGTATTGAGTATGAACAGACGGTGTCACGCAACCATTGCAGTTAGGGAGGTCATATCCCTTTTGGTTTGTTTTTCTTCCTCATGGCCAGACAATGTTTTTGCTACTGTCAATAAAGCCTTTCTCTGCTTTGCTCCAAAATATATACGTACAATTCGTTTTTTAACTACAATGCTTTCTTCACCTTGTGAGTACTGTATTGTACCTCTGTAGTAGGGAATTTCATATCTCCTTGATTTTTGCGGAATTTTGGCAAAATCAGAAATGTTGCTTAAGTTTTTCACACTAATGTATATGGAAATGGTTATTATTTAGCTAGAGAATGCTCTGAGTAACATATGAAGCAAGGCACCGCCGTAAAGCGAGGTGAAAAAGAATAATTTAAAGGTCATAAATCTACCAGCAAAAATAACCAAAAAATGAAAGCGTTGTTGCCAAAGAAGTATCTCAATTTCTAAATTTAAATCTCAATGAAAATGTAAGCAACTTCTACAAAAAAAATAAATATTTACATCGAAGGAGCGAAAATTGAAGATATAGTTTATTCTAATGCACAAATATCGATTTTGAATACTTCCTTTCTAACAGAACTACAGAAAAATTGAAAGGATTTGTTTTAATACCAGCTTTGGACACTGAATAGAAGCCAATCTTTACACTGCTTGATTTCAAGTGTGATTCCCGGAAAGAAGCGTGGAAAAGCACTAAATTTTAAAAAAAAAAAAAAAAAGGAAGCAACGTTATTAGTGATGAATTTTTGTTCCACAAAGAAAATGTTTTTAGAAAAGCTTGTTTTAAAGTTAGTTTTGCTGGAAAAGAGAAGAATGCAAGTGATCAAATTTGCATATGAGTCTATTTTTCCAAACCACCTAAGCATAAAAAAGACTAAATAAAGAATTCGATGCTATATTTACTAGCCTGGAATAGCCCAAGATATTGAACACTTTTGAAAGACTTGCGAACAGCGCCAACTCAGAACACCTGAAAAATATTCTGATAAAATCCTTATTTCATGTGTTTTAAGACTTAGCTTACCGTTTGCTGTAGTAAATATTCATATAATTCGTCCTATAGATCCACCATCGGCAAGGAAAATAAAAATATATATTGTATTTAATAAATCAACATTTCTGATGGCCTGAAGTTGTTCCTTTAAAAGTTTTACTACTACATCAACATATTACTCCTTATTAAGAATTTTCATGAAAATGGTAACACCTAATGTGATAACTAATGATCAAGTTACAAATTTCATATCGCAGTTAACTAAAAGAGTTCAATAAAAAGACTGAGATCTCATCTTCGATTTTCGTCTTCCGGATATTCGTCCAGTAAGGAATTAGTAGAAACATTTAATAAAGTTATCAAGTAAATGCTTCATCATGTAATTAAAAACTAATTCATTAAATTTGGATAAATATATTCCTACTGTTCGCTTATCGAGTTTCTAAACTGCACAACTGGTGTCTCTCCTTTTCAATCGATGTATGGAACACAAACAAGAGGTCCCTTAGCAGTGTTGAAATATTTGTGGTGTGGAGAAATTCCCTACATATTAAACAGTTAGTAAGAATTGAAAATAAACATGGAAAGGGTTACTGAACAAGTTTCTCTATTTGCATCAGAGAAACAAAAAACATGGAAAATACTTTAATTGTCGAACATTGATAAAGAATTCAAGGTTGGTGTTTAGTTCATTTACTGATCTCTGATTCTAATTGCAAATTATATGCCAGGTGGACTGCCCAAGAGAAGAGATAGAGCGAATCCTCCTCACTCATATGAAAAGAAATTACCTGACGGAAAAATAATGTCATTGCCATGTCAATACAATGAGAAAGTTTCAAACACGAATTCAGTCTGTGGAGATAATATTTGAAAATGAAGAAAAAATTCGGAGATATAACAGTTATTGCTGATAAAGATTTTTCTTGACCTATTAGTAATAAATGATTAAATCGGAAAGAAATTGACATAACCCATCTAAACCAGAATAACAAGTGCTTGTACAAGTGATAACGAGCAACTAATATCAAGACTTGTTTGTTAATGTGAAATTAGCTAAAGTAGATATTCAAAAATTTGACTACTTCCAGATGTAGAAAGACAGAAACCACATATTTAAGGATACCAGAAGCTTTGAAAGAAAAGTTGAAGAGCAGATTGAGAAGCTATTAACATCTGACTTATTGTAGAGAGTAATACTGAGATGCTCACTCAGATGTATGTGTATTTAAGAAAGACGATTATGTTCGACTACCGAACACTAAATTTGGCAACAAAACCAGATGACTTTTCTATAGAGAATGCAGTTGAATTGATGTACAATATAGAAAGACGGATATTATTACTACATTAGACTTATTAAAAGGATATTAGGCGTACCCATCGTCATCTAAAAATTTGTGCACAATATCGTTTTAAAGTAATGCTATTTGGACTCCGTAATGCAGCAGCAACATTTCAAAGAGTGATGAATAATGCTTTGAAAGAATTTAGAGATTTTTCTCATGCTTATATAGATGATATTGCTATATTTTCATTCGGACTTTAAATCACATCTTATCTATTTTAAAAAGTGTTCAAAATTTAAAAAAATCTAGGTTTCAGTAAACTCCAAAAATGAATTTTGCTAAATCTCATATGAAATACGTAGCATACATCATTGGATCCTGAAACATCAGCAAGATCTAGAAAAATCGAGCTATTTAAGAATTAAAGGTATCTGAAACCAAACTCAACTAAAAAGCTACTTGCATTAAGTAATTACTATCGAGATTATATTTCTGGCTATGCTGAAATAGCTTACCATCTTACTGAAATGCCCTCCCCCCACACAAAAAAAAAAAGTCTCCTGAAATACTTCCATGGAGTGAAATTCAAAAAACTACCTTCTTACAGCTGAACGAAAAGTTATCGCGAGCAGCAGGACTACATGCACCCGTGTTTGGAGAACCTTTTCCTCCTACATTCTGATGCCTCTCAAATTTGAATTGGGGCATGGTTGTCACAAGAAAAACATGAAGAGATATACCCAATAAGTTTTGTGAGCCAGAAACTCACCTGCCATCAAACGAGAAGCTTATGCAATTGCGTGGGCATTAAAAAATTCGAGTCGTTGATATTTGATTCTACTATTGAAATAATAATACGACATAACCCATTAACCTTTGTAATCACAGGTGCACCGCAATCCTCCAAATTAGAACAATGGCCATTAGTACTTCCAAAAATATTATCTTTCAATTTTCTCCTGGACAATAAATTTACCAATGCCGACGCGTTATCAAGGCTTGATTAATGCTTGAAAACTTTTGAGAACAATACATATGCATATTTTTAAAAAATAATAATAACGTTAGAACTGAAATACAATATATTCTAATAGTAAACTATATATTCTTTTGAATACTTATAATAAAATTGTTTCTGTTAATTTGTGAAATTTAATTTTTTATAATTATCAAAGTTATTATGTTTAAGAAATAGTTTAGAGAAGTATTTAATTTAATAGAATTTTTAAGGGTAAAAGAAGTTAATTTATTTACTTAACCATTTGTTTTCTAATGCTTAAAAAATATTTGCTTTTATCATTGAACTAATGAAACGTTTTATTTATGTTGATATTAAATAAGTATTTTAATAATTATTTTTAGAACTGAAAATCACAATTTTATGTAAAAAAAAAATGCGCGTTGAATATACTGTTTTGATTCTTTTTGCTGTTATTTGAATGTTTGTTTTGTATGCAACGTTTTTTGTTTGTTTTATAGATCTTTCAAGATTGTTTATGTTTATCGTGAAAAATACATTCAATTTGCTTACATATATTACTTCATGGTAAATGTAGTTAATTAGTGTTAATGTTCTGATGTTATTTGCTATATTAGAAAATATATATATTTCTTTTTTTTTTTTTACCAAGGTCGCCATATATATGTTATTTTCAGATGTATTGTTTTAATTCACTACCAAATCCTTTATCTTGTGGGGAAGGTGTAATATTTGGCGCCTTTGGATAGTAAATTGTAGCATCAGTTTATTCTCTTAAGCGATGGTTGCATAACAATAGATAGAACGTAGAGGAAATCAAAAATGGTTGGTTGAAAAAATAGGCTGGTCACCGATAGGGACGAATATTGCTAAAGTAAAATTAATTTAATGGGTAATGTAAAATGAATAATCGTCCTGATTATTGTTAAATTAAAAAAAAAAAACGTTACAGTAGAGCAGACTGATCATAATGAGATCATCCAAATAAAATTGACTAAAAACACAACAAGAAAGTAAATTCACCTCCCCATCGATTTGTGAGAAACTCGGGATCAAAGAGGTAGCCCCCCACACACGCACATTTAACAAAAAATTATCTGATTAGCCGGAGCAAGCTATATAAGAGTTGCAAATTATGTGGTTCCATCTTTCGGAGCTGGCAAAGTATAATAAACTGAATTTCGTTCTTCTGCCAATGCAATTTCAAAAAGCACCAAGACAGCTTATAGCAAATAAGTACTGAGAGCAGCATGAAATTAATG
This sequence comes from Caerostris extrusa, assembly GCA_021605095.1. NCBI lineage: Eukaryota > Metazoa > Arthropoda > Arachnida > Araneae > Araneidae > Caerostris > Caerostris extrusa. The sequence continues at coordinate 93,347 of BPLR01001815.1, forward strand.
TTTATTTTCTTTAAATTATAAAAAAATATTATGAAAGTAAAAAATATTGTTTTTGAAAAGGATATGAAATTCTTGTGTATTTTTGTTTAAAATGTACATAAGTGTGTATAAAAATGTTTATATGACATTAAAATTACCTTAAAAATAAGAATATTCAAAATAAATTTTTAATTTATAAAAATGATTCTTTTAAATATTGCACAATGACAAAGAGAAAATGAATAGAAAAAAATTTGAAAATACTTATTCATTTATTTCATTAATCAAATAAAATAAGTTTAATCAGGTAAAATAACTATTTGTTAGTTTCTAACAATGCAATCAGATTTAATGTAATTTACATTGACTGCTAGGAAATAAAAGGCTCAATCTGAAATCAGTTTTTAGTTGCAAATAGTTTCTATATTTTTATGTTCATATTCTAATTGAATTAATATTTGTGAAACAGAAAGTACCACAAGAAGAATAAACTACAAATTTATGATAAACCTGATCAATCTAATTATTGCTTTAGATTTAAGCAAAATTTTTTATTCATAGGATATCATATGCTATTATCTTTAATTTATTTAAATATATCTCATGTGTTCTTTCTTTATCAACGTTGATTTATCTGTAAGTCTATATATATTCATAATTCTTTATGAATTAGAATCCTGATGATGCAAGACAGCTACTTAAGCATGTTGATAAAAATTTGGGGAAACCTTTATCTGAAAAGAAATATGGCGGAGATTGTCTTCTATATGATGCATCTCATCCAAGTGATCCATTTCATAATATTTGGGTAATTAAACAAAATGTCTGTTTTTTGAACGAAATATTTTTTTTGATTATTTAATGTAAGAATCATTTTAAGGTGCTTCTTGATTAGTTTTTTTCTTAACTGGTTGATAAATTTTCTGTTATTGCTTAATTGTAATTTTATAGTTTTACAAAATGTATGATTAATAGTAAAGCATTTAGTTTTAAAGATAAAAATTTTCTTTTTTCACAAAGAATAAATTTTGCTGCATTGATTCAAAATTTAAATTAAAAAATTTTAGTGGTATTTGAAATTTTATTTTGGTTAAAACTGTTTATAAAGCAAAAGATAACTATTTTGTTAGTTTCTAATTTTTTAAAAAAATTAAATTTTTATTAATTGAAATTCAAATAAATCGTTTCAAATAATGTTTGTTTTAAAGAATAATAACTGACTTGCGACTTTCAGATTTATGCCTGATTATGCAATTTATCAATTCTAGTTTCATAAATAAAAAGGAAATAAAAGTAGTTTTTACTTTGAATTTGTAAGTTGCAAACTAAAAAATAATAATAATGAATAAAAATATTCATAATAATATTGTAAATATATTTTTAAAAACATGACAAAACTGTCCTTCATGTCCACTGACAAAGAAAATCGTAACATGAAAAGGACTTTTTGATAACTACTTGGACAAAAGAATAACCATCATTCCCTGTATTGAAATCAATTGCCACTGTTATAAATTGGAAATTATGTAGCAAAATAATATAAAAGAAAAAAGGACAAAAAAAATGTATGTGATCTTTATCATCTTTTGTATCTTTGAAGATCCGGGGAAAAATAAAGAAGATTGTATCTAAAAAATTGTCCTGGAGTTTGCTCTGTATATCTCTTATATCTTCTATTCCTGTAATAGAAGTCCATTACTCTTCGGACAAGGAAAGGGAGGGCACTAGAGTTCTAGAGGAAGTTAAACCAAATCTATTGAATTTGGGTCTCAATGTATAAGATCTGGCAAAAAAATGAGATAGAAGTACATCTGGCTTTCCTGTTTGGAAAATATAGTCAATATTTTTGCTTTTAATGCTTATCAAATGTGAAAATTCTTAGTATATTTGTCGGTTTAGCCAAGTTAGGCTGTTTTTTTCTTACATTTTTTTTTATGATTAAAAATATCTAGTGATATCCAGAGTGAGATATGCCATCTGATGTTGATTTAGCTATTGAGCGTGCTAATTTGTTTTTTGTAATACAAAATGAGATGGAGCCCATTCAAATTTGATTGATGAAAGTATGTTTCAATTTTGAAAATTGATTGTTCAAGTAATTGTATGACTCACGAGGATTGCTGAAAGCTGCTATTTTAATTTCCTTTTATTACTTAGAACTATCAATTTATGTTATGAAGGTTGTAAATTAAGTTGACATAAGAGGATATAACCCAATAGCTTCTTCAGTAAAAACATTGTTATAAGAGAAATACTGCCTACAAAAAAAAAAAGTGTGTTGAATTTTCATGGCTGCATTGAATGCTGATGAGCTCTTTTAGAATCATCTGGTGATAGAATTCTTTTTCCTTCCCAGTGTTGTTCTTTACATTGCTTAAAGAGGTTTTTAATGAAGACAGCAGACAATTGTTTATTTTGGAAACTTAGATCAGTGAGAAAGTGATGATAGCATGTTTTTCATTGCATCCGTATCATGATTTGTGTAGACTAGAAGCTGCTATTTTCATTTTACTTGAAATACTGAAAGGTTGTCTGTTAAAATTATGAAATTGTGAGCTGAGCTGAACTGAGATACGAAGAGATCAACAGTAGACCACAAATGCTTTTTTCTAGTAATGACACTGGGGTAATGAAAAGAACTGCCTTAAAAAAATCCATTTAATTATTATGTCTGCAATTAAATTTTTATGAAATGACTCAGAAGCAATGGATGATAGAATAATTTTCCTTCGTAATGCTTTTCTTTATTTTGCTCTAATAGATATTGCAATTGCTAATTTTGGAACCTAAGATCATATTGGTGGAAGTTTATTTTAGCATGTTGTTATTAGAGGTGAATTAAGAGTTAAAGGATTAAATTGGAATCTGAAATTCAAAAGAAATCTGTCAATAAGGAAATCATAATCTTTCAGCTGTGTAAATGGGTCTGAGGTATAACATAAGAAGAGAATAGAGATCATAAGAAATATATTTCTAATAAAACTTTTTGCAAGCAATTATTATTAGTAGTAATAGTACAGAAAGAGTTGATAATTTTTTTAATGAAGAATGGGTATTGAGGTCTATTTAGGAGGCCACTTGCAAAAACGTAACTTGATGTGATACAGAGAGTTGATTTGTAGTTCATTGCTATTTGCAGAAATGAAGATATGCGATTCACATGTGAGCGATCTGCTAATTGTTGATTTTGCAGTTTTGATAAATGCTGTATCCGCTTCCTTTTTTTGTTACAAAAATTTTGTCATAAGAATTATTTTTTCTTAAAAGTGAGGTTATGGAGGAAACGAACACATTACAGAGGATTTTGATGTTTGCATGGTATAATAGAATATTAAATTTGAAAGGTAAACCTGTGGGAAGAAATTCATTCTGAAATTGCTAATTTCTGTAATTTAGCAGATTTTTTAACAAATTAATTTGATTTATAATGAAAAATAATATTGTTTCTTTATGAAAGTCAGGTAAATATTTTTATAAAAGTAACTCTCAAAAATGAAACCAAACGATATTTAAAGCTCTCACCAACTATTAAAATGAGAAAAAAAGTGATAGTCAACAGAATAGAGCATAGTTTGTTTGCCTGTAATTTACTCTGATAATTTCTGATGATTTGTCCCATACAAACTAGAATCTGTGCAATCCAGAAAATTATGGTATATGGAAAAAAAAAAGGAGAAAATTGGTGATTTTTTTTTTTTTTTTTTTTTTTTTTTTTTTTTTTTTTTTTACAGAATTGGTTATTTTCTTTTCCAATTTGAAGACTTTAAACTGTTTTTCTTTTAATTAATAACAAGGAATTTCGTTTTTAGTCATTCATATTTTCTATATTTATTGCATTTTATATTTCAGGTTAATTGGGTTATTTTTCTTTTAAATAAAAATATTTATTTACAAAAATTACTTTACCTTTTAAAAATGTTTCTTTCTAAAACTGACTTTTCTTTCAATTTTAACTCATTGAAAACTGTCTGCAGTGAAAAGTATATAGCCTAAAATTCCACGTACTTTTTGTAAATAAATGTAATTTGTAATATTTTTTTAAATTTATAATGTTTTGTAATATTTGCGGTTAATATATTCCATTATTATGGTTGGCATTTCTGCAAATGACGTGAATTTCCGTCATCTTTTGCCAACAGTTGAAAAATAAAAGACAGGAATTCACATCCCCCGTCTTCAAAGTGATAAATCAAATTATTTTTATGTATCAATTATTTTCATTCTTATTTCAGGACAAAATGGACATTTTTGTTCCAACACACTTTTTGGTTGGTGGATCAAGGTCAGTTTAAAGTGTCATGATGTTTTAGATTATTTTGTTTCATTTTAATAATTGTTTGAATTTTGCTATTTATAATTCTGGCTTTTCAAATTTCAGACTTTGATGTTACGTGATTGGTGGATATGTACTGTGATGAGTATTATGTTCGAAATATTAGAGTATACACTTGAACATCAAGTACCAAATTTCAGTGAATGTTGGTGGGATCATGTAAGTTTTCTCCAATTTATTATTTTAAGTGCAGGTTTGCCTATATATATAATGTTTTTGTTTTCTAACATCAAAATATTTTATTATGATCTGTTTCTTTATAAGATGTGTTATCATTATAATTTATCATGCCTGAAATATTTTTTTGACAATGTAAAGCATTAAATATATTTTTATTATATTCATGTTAATATTATATGCATTTCTGAACATTGTTGCTAAATATAAAGGATGTTATTTTATAATAAAGCATTTTTGTGCTTTAAAAATAATCTGTACTTTTAAAAAAGTTCTTCATGACCTAAGCAACTTGGCATAACATTTCTAGAATTTAAAAATATCTTTATATATTTCTCCTTGAATATATAATTATACTTTCCTAATATATATATTATTTTTATCAAAGTCTTTTAGGAAAAATTGTAGAAAGAAACTTGATCTAATTAGTAGTGTGTTTTTATATTTTTTTTTTTTTTGTAATTGTATACTTTATCGGTTTTGGAGCCATTTATTAATTGATAAATTTTAAACACTTTGTTTTGTTGCATGGAAAATCAATCATTTCATTATTTTCCAGTGGATAATGGATGCTCTTATATGCAACGGCCTTGGAATTTATTTAGGGATGATAACATTGAAATATCTTTCAATGAAGCCCTATCACTGGCGAGGTTTGTGGACCATTCCTACTTATAAAGGCAAACTACAAAGAATTGCTGCTCAGTTTGGTCCGCATAGTTGGATTGAATTTGACTGGAAACCTACTTCATCACTAACTAGATGGCTGTGTGTTCTTGGGTTAATATTGATGGTGAGTTAAAAAGGATTATTTATCTTGTAACCTTTCTGCAGTTTCATCATTAAACTTATGTATATACACTGAAGTGACAAAAGTCATGGTATACCTCTTAATATCGTGTCGGCCCTCCTTTCGCCCGGCGAAGTGCAGCAACTCGACGTGGCATGGTCTCAACAAGTCGTTGGAAGTCTTCTGCAGGAATATTGAGCCATGCTGTCTCGATAGACGTCCATAATTGTGAAAGCGTTGATGGTGCAGGATTTTGGGCACGCACAGACCTCTCGATGATGTCCCATAAATGCTCGATGGGATTCATGTCGGGCGATCTAGGTGGCCAGATCATTCGTTGGAATTGTCCAGAATGTTCTTCAAACCAATCGCGAACAGTTGTGGCCCGGTGACATGGCGCATTGTGATCCATAAAAATCCCATCGTTGTTTGGGTGCATGAAGTCCATGAATGGCTGCAAGTGATCTCCAAGTAGCTGAACATAAGCATTTCCAGTCAATGTTCGGTCCAGTCGCACCAGAGGACCAAGTGCATGCCATGAAGAAACAGCCCACACCATTACGGAGCCACCACCAGCTTGAACAGTGCCTTGCTGACAGTTTGGGTCCATGTCTTCGTGGGGTCTGCGCCACACTCGAACACTACCATCAGCTCTTACCAACTGAAATCGTGATTCATCGGACCAGGCCACGGTTTTCCATTCTAGGGACCAACCGATATGCTCACGTGCCCACGAGAGTCGCTGCAAACGATGTCGTTCTGTCAGTAAAGGCACTCGAGTCGGTCTTCTGCTGGAATAGCCCAAGAAAGCCAAATTTCTCTGCACAGTTCTAACAGACAAGTCCCTTGTACGTCCCACATTGATTTCTGCGGTTATTTGACGCAGTGTTGCTTGTCTGTTAGAATTTACGACTCTTTGCAGACGTCGCCGGTCTCGGTCGTTAAGTGCAGGCGGTCGACCACTGCACTGTCCATGGTGGGATGTTATGCCTGAAATTTCCTACTCTCGGCCCACTCTTGACACAGTGGATCTGGCAATGTTGAATTCCCTAACGATTTCCGAAATGGCATGACCCATGCGTCTAGCTCCAACTAACATTCCGCGTTCAAGTCTGTTAATTCCCGTCCTGCGGTCATCATCACGTCAAAACCTCTTCACATGAATAACTTGAACAGAAATGAAAGCACTGCGCATTTATACCTGTTCTACGCGATGCTACTGCCATCTAAAAATTTGCATATTGCTATCCCATGACTTTTGTCACTTCAGTGTAATTGCATTTAAAACCTTAATTCAAAATTCTATTTTTTAAAACAGCTTAAAATTGACTGCGTTGTTCTACTTAATTATTTACAAGTAATTTATTATTGTAATTATTTTATTTTTAATAAGCTTATAGTTTTTAATGTAAGAATGGGTTAACAAACTATATTATTTTTGAATTGAGTAATTTTCAAATTAAAATTTTATCTAAACTTTCTTTAATTACTATGAGACTAAATGAAAATTCTTCATTTTCAAATAAATTTTTTTCTAATTAAATAGAAAATACTGTATTTAAAAAGAGCAACATTTGAATAATTATACAACAGCTATTAAATTTTGAGTAATAGTACAAACAAAATATTCCCATGAATATTATCATTATAAAACTAATTATTTAGATTGATAAGCAAGTAAGTATTAGGAATATCATCAGATTCACAGTAATGAATTTGAATTAAATACTAACTTTGTATAGCTTTCTTGACTTAAATGATATTTATATTGTAAAGCTTAGTGCTTTAATATAAAATACCTCCTAACTCTTCCGAATTTCGGACCCGTCTTGAGAACTTCCTAATTGTTTATAAATCTAGCCAATTTGATCAAAAATCATGAAATTTCCTTAAAAATTAATTTTTACAAAAAATAGGAAGAATTTCAGAGAAAATCCCTAAAGATGACAAGGTAAAACAATCCATCACAAATGAAAAATAAAAAGCTATCTATAAGCTTAAAAATATCTCATCTCAAAGCTTAGCATTACATCCTTAAAATGGTGTTTGACGGCTTACAACAGAAGAAAAGAAAATTTCGAAATTAAGTCATGACTCGTGTAAGGTAGAAAAAAAAAAGTGTCGATTGTTTTCACGTCTTGAAACCGAAACAAACACCTTCAAGAAATTTATTCCTTTGGTAGTATCATAGGCTTTGGTTCGGATCGATTGCCATTTTTTGATGCAAGTGTGATTTTATGTTTAAAAATGAGTACTAAATATAAAAAACTACCTTACTCAATTTAAAAGAATGTTATGCAAAGGAATTTTCTTACATAATTAAGTCTAGGAAAAGTACTTCCTTTGCTTTATGTTTGGATTGTTTACATGTTCTGTATTAACGCATAGCAGTTATGGTAAACTTCTCATGCATGTATTTTAATTATTTATAAGATTTTTATTTGAGAAAATGTGTTTTTTAAAGTCTTCACTCAGAGAAATGCTAATATTTGTATTGGTAAGTTCAAAAGCAATTTTTTACCTTTTATTTTATTCCTTATAATTTGTTTATTTTTAGTATAGATGTGCAATCTATAAAATTTTGTAAAATCCCTATTTAACTTAAAATTCCCTATACACAAACTCTCCTGAATTTTCATTTCACAAAGTTGGTAGCTATGGTATATAATTAAAAATATACTGTAAAATGGAGAGAGAAATATTTTGGATTTTTTGTTGTTACACATTTTAGCTTTGATATTTTCAATTGCAAAGTTAGAAACATATATAAATTAACAAATAAATAAAAGAAATATTTCGCAAACATTTTTTTTATAAATTTTTTTTAATTTTTCTTTCAGTCCTCATTGTTGGAATTGAATACTTTTTATTTGAAGTTTGTGTTATGGTTAGAACCACCACATATATTGAACATATTACGTCTAGTCCTAATGGTGTTTGCTGGAGCTGTTTCTGTGCGAGAATATTTTCAGTTACTGGATGATCCGTTAGTTTTTAAAAATTATATTGTACTAACATTGTTATAAATTTTATTTTTATATTACTGAAATATTTTTAATTAGGTGTAATATTTTCTTCTCAATTCTGTAATAAGTTTCTTGTATTTAAAAAAATTACTTGGTTTTTTTTTTAATGCATTTTAAAACCAATAGAAGATTTACTAATTTTGAATATTATTCTGTCTGTCTTCACTATTTTAATTAAGTAGGGGAAACTTTATAGTGTTATATTTTATTACATTATGTTTTTATATTTATTGTGTTAAAATTTAATATAGTTTTTAAAATATGGATGCTTCTTTTTTTTTTTTTTTTTAATCCTTAATCATTATAATGTGATCAGAATGACTGCCATGAGGGCTATAGAAACTTCATTATTTTCTGATTTTTTAAATTTTTTTTATGAATGGTAACTAAAATTAATGTTTGATTTTCATTAAACAACTAATTTATTCTTATGCAATAAACTATCCTGAATATGTGAATGCATAGCTTAATAGGGACCACAGAAATTTTTCCAAATTCCTTTCCCATTTTTCCAGAAATGTTTCCAAATTTTTCCACGGTCTCACACGTTCTTGTGTTAACTGCATCTGATTTATTGAAAACATTCATTGAATCAAAAATCATTTACTATCATATAGCTAAAAAATTGCAAATTAATTTTTCTTACTACTCAGTGTAAAATTTTTGTATTTTTAACTTCACTCATTAAATGTTTTCAGATAAAAAAAAGAATATAGTAATTTTGATTGAGCTAAATTAATTACCAAAATTACTCAATTATTAATTATGCACTTTTCATGCAGATGTAAAAAGATTGAAAATATAATTAAATTAAAAATTATTATATATAAAGTAGTTAATATCTAGTTATATTTATTTAAATATAGTGGATAATAAATATTATTTTAATATAATGTGTACTATTATGCATTATTTATTAGAAATATTTTAGGGTTGATTGTGAAAATCCTTTTTAACTTTATCCTGTTTTATTTAAGAACATAATAAGATTTGTCATAATTTTTTTATTTCTCTTTCAGTAATTGCAAGACATTTGGAAGACAATCTTGGGTTATGGTAGCTATTGTTATTACAGAATTTCTAGTCATTGCCAAATTTGATTATAACACCATAACAAAACCAATTCCTACTCATATTATATATTTTTGGGTAATAGCATTATGTTCCCTGTTTTTCTGGACATTATGGAAGTTTTTTTTTACAATGCTAAGCTTAGTATCCACAAAAAGCAGAAGGCTACCCTAATCTGATAGAACACAAACATCAGTTGAAAGAAGAGATACTTAATCAAGATGTTGCATATAAAGAAAATGGTACTAATATTCTGCACTTCCGTGCTTTACAAAAATATTCTTAAATTATTGAGCTTATTGTTTGTATGGTTAATTTATTCCTTATAAAATGTGATTTAAAACTTCCTCTCAAAAGGAAACTTATACACCTCATTTTATATTAATAAGAATTGAGTTACTAATTTTTATAACTTTTCCCCCTGTGTATTTGGGTTTCATTTATTTATTTTTCTTCTTATTAATGAAAAATTCAAGTATGGTAAGAATAGAATTTAGTGCTCAGATTTTGTGTGTAATTTCAATAAAATATTGTTTGCTAAAAGTAGTTAAATTTCCAATTTATATTTTTACTAAAAATATAATGTCTCCCTACTGTTTAGTCTCATTAAATGCAAAACAAATTTTTCACTAGATCTATATTAACTGTTTTATAATTGTATGTCTTTTAATTAGTAGAAAATGTATATTAATACATTAATTATTTATAAATTAAAATTCAATGTATCTATTGAAATTACATTTGAATTCTTATACATACTTTTTCTGTGTTGTTTTAATTGGCATTGAATTAGAAACAACATTCTAAGACTTAAAGTTGTTAAAAACAAGTGTCTTAGAAATATAAAATTGTTAATAATTTGCAAAAAAATAAAGGAGGAATAATCTGATTTAATAAATTGTTATATTAAAATTTTATGGAATGAAATTAAATATAGAAAGTAAACACAATTATAAACTTAATTCAATTCTCAATTTTGTTAGTGAAATGAATTTTGGCATTGACTTTTAATTTTTATCACTTTATTAGGGTGTTTGTTTGTCTTATTGGAAGTTTGAATTACATGTATATATATCATCCTGAAAATTCTTATTAAAATTCAAGTTTTACTTAAAAATATATAATTTTTTTTTTTTTTTTTTACTCAACAGGTTATTTTTTTTGTGTGTTTTTATTAAATAGTAAATTAATGAAATGCATGTGAAGAGTTAAAGTATTTTTTCTTAACTCAAATTGAATATTTTAAAAATTCTGTTGGATAACTTTTAATCTAAAGGAAATATAAATTGCATAATGTACAAACATTATTATTTTGCTAATAAGATCAACAATGTATCTTTTTTGTCACTCAAGATAATATTTGATATAATGAACATTCAATAAATAATATAATATGATTCATATATTGCATTTGTTCTCAAAAGATAGGATATCTGTTTGTAGATCTGAGTCACAAGAATCCTTCAAAATCAGACAGGACCATTCTTGGATAATTTCCCGTAGAACCTTGATTTCTATATTGTATGAATATTAACTTACCAATCTTTATTTGTGAATCTTAATGTTATTTTTTTTAAAAATATGTTATTGAAAATTATAATGTTTAAAAGGAACTACATTTTTCTTTACATTTGATGGTAGGATACTTTTCTCTAAACCATTCCTTTGAAATCAGCAACATTAGTTAGAAATTATATTAACATAACAATGCATCTCATGTAGATATAATCACAGCACAGACAGATGTAATTTTTTGTTATAATTAGGATATTAAGTGAAAAAGAAATGGAATTGCATACTTAATAAAATATGTCAGATGTCTTAAAAATATTATTGATTATATCTCCAGATTTCTTAAATCTGTTTGTTACATAATAAAAGGAAGTTTGTCATAATGTTATCTTTAAAGCTCTTATTAGAGAATATCATTTAAAACAAATAAGAAAACATTAAATTTGACAAATAGTCATAGTATTTCATCTGGTAAGCTATAATAAAAATATATTGCTGTTTTTATTTTATTAAATAGGATTTAATGTGTGTTATTCCCCAGTTAGAATAAAAAGAAATACTCTTATAATTAATATTAATATTGTGAATATTAATTTAAGAAATTTTTGTCATTTATAATTTGTAAAAGATATTTTTTTATATAATTACCATTATATTGTCATTTGCTTTTTTTTTTTTACAGCTTATCTGAAATATTTTGTATTTCTCATTTTTATCATATTTTTGTTACTAACTTTTGAAAATAAAACCAAACATCATAAGAAATTTTTTAAATCCATATTAAAATTTACTAATAATATATTGCTATTGAATGAATTTAAAATGTTTACTTATATGAGATAACTTTAAATCATTATACAAAACATTTTGAAGACTTATATTTCTGTACTTAAAATAAAGAAATTTTTTTATCTATATATATATGTATGAAATTGCCTTTGTGCCAAAGATTTTATTAGCTAAGATGAAATGTACTTCTTTGTAAAATACTTTACATTTTTTTTTTGTACAAGTATTATCAATATCTGATACTCATAAAATGTGAGTAAATATTTATAATGTATTTATTTATTTATTGTTATTATATACTTTGTGTCTGGAAAAATAACTGTTATCGATAAATTGGTTTTATTGTTTTATTATACTTTTATTATTGAAAGTGATATTAGTGTGAATTTTTACAAAGTAATTTTTAAATGTATGATTCAACTTGCATTCACTGAGCATTTTGGTTAAGAATATATGCATTTCTGAGAGAAGAATTTAGGAGAATCAGTGAAATAAAGTACAAAATCAATTAAGTACCTCCTGGGTAATTGTTATTCTATTTATTATATAAAGCTAAATTTTATGGAATTGTTTAATCCTTAAAACAAAAATTTGAAATAATTTTGCTGCAGATAGAAATGCCTGCAACTAATTCAGAAGTCTTTGCCCACCCTGGATTGTCACATTATGAATGAGGATGGAATTTTATGAAGTAGCTTAACAAATTTATTAATATGAAATGTCATTACATAACATTACATAAACATTTACTTTCGCTTATGGATGAAATTTTTTGTTCAATAATATATATTTATTTCATTTTGAAGAATTTTGCAATTAATTATCAGATATATATGTATATATATATGTGTGTATACTGGCCGAATAACTTGGATTCATCTGAAAAGAAGTGATATAATAAAGAACAACAAGATTTAATAAGTGGAATGTTCAGGCCATAATGAGTATATCTGCCTAGCCCACAGCAAAGCGGCACTCAACACTTGTACCTATCCATTCCTCACACAGAAGGAAACAATTTCTTTGAAATAAAAAAAACATTTATGCAAATGCAAATTTATAAAAAGTCTGCTGATGGAATGGCGAATCACGTCATGTGCGGGCCAGCAGCATAGAGTGTTCTTTGGGCAGTCCATCTAGCCCACTGCTCTGCTCCTACTCAACATTTCCATATGTGTGTATTTAAAGGCTTATTAGTATAACAAAGTAAAACATGTTTATCGGAATTTTTTTGTGCCTCCTGCCCCGAGTCCAATGGTATTGGCTCACAGCATTAGGGTCTATAACAATCTCTCATATCGAATCTCAATCTTCTCATTAAATGAAGGAAATTAAGGTGCAGTAAAGGAGAATCTCCAAGTTTTAAATAAGTCTATATTGTTCTTAGGCCATATTTTGCATATGTTCCAAAATTAAAAGCTCCAGGTTGAGGACTGTGAATTTGTATAAAGGACAAACAGATTTTTCAAATTTATATACATATAATATTGCATTGGTTTCAAAAGATAAGTTCATACCAAAATAATGTTTCATCCTGTAAAAAATGTAATTCGATGAATGTCTTTCATTATTTTATGCCAAATTTATTATTTAGTTTACATTGATACTGCCATGTATTTATTTAGCAGAATGTGCTTTAAATTTTATAAAACATTCAATATGATATAATATGATATTCATATGACATTCAATATGATATTCATAATCTTAAAATATTTTCAACATTATTAATAAATATTGCATAGCAAGCAATTGTTTTACCATTATGCTATCAACAGAAAAATTCTGTTACAACCACAAGACTAAATCTTCTCAATGTTTTTCATTATTATGTTAAGTATAAAAGATATAAACAGTTTATATTCTGACAATGCGAGTACATGAACTTAAAGGATTTTGGTAATTAAAGTATTCAGAATATTTTGTAAGTGCTATTAATCAGTTATAGGAATTGCAAACAACATATTACTTTTTACTGAAAAAATATTTAAACACCATCATTCATTCATGAAATGAGTAACCTGTTTACAATAATTGTTTTCGTATATGTAATCAGGAAGTTATTAAAGAATGCAGTATTAAGGCGATTTAAGATAAAGAATGATTTAAGGCGATTTAAAATAATGCATATGGAGTTATAACATAGACAGAAGGATGTCCCCCCCCCATGCCAAAAAAAAAAATGTTTTTGATAAATATAAAATTATACTCTTTAGTAAGTATACAGAAACGCATTTTAACTATGTATACTGAGAAATAAACTAAACCGAATAAAGACACTAATATATTTAGTTCTGTGAAATTAAATGTTGCTGCATTGTATAAATGAGTATTCCTATAGTTAATGCAGGACGATGAAAATGCATGTATTAATAACACATCGACAAAATTTAACTTTTTGTCAGTTAAATTATTAGAATGGCTGTTTGTTATGGAAGATTTTTTGCTGGGATTTCAAATTTATATAGCATTTTCTTGTAACATGAAGTAAAAAGTTCGTATCGTTTTAAAGCGATTAGTTTTATTTCATTCATTTACTTACATGTATTAATCTAATTATATGCAGTTTTTAACAATTTTCTACTGTAGTTTGCTTGAGGAACATCTTCCAGTGTCTAGCAATTGTCTGCAAGCATATTTGGTTTCCAGTTTCGCTGATGACGCTTTTCCATTGTTGACGCTTACAGTGCCAAGAATTTCAGGAAAGAAGTCAAAGTGTGAATCTAGAAAATGTAATGTTAGAGACATATTACAATCAAGAGCTTTATAATTTTGTAGGAGTTCTGAAACTAGTTCTCAGCTTTTCTATTTTTAAAACATTCATTTACGACCTTTTTAAAAGATTGCCATGCAGATTTTTCAACCCTATTCAAACTTTCATCAAAGTCATAGTTTTTCATAAGCTCCCTTATTTGTGGTCCAACTAATATACCTTTTATTTTAGCCTCACTGATACTAACGAATTTGTTCTTTAGGTACAGGTAACCTGTGATAAAGAAGTTACGTTTGTTTTGTTGAGGTTTCAGATCTCTTCTATCCCACTCAAACAGAAAAACAAAATTTAGTATATTATTGTGGAAGGCTTAACAAAAACTGCTATAATTTTCAAATCGTCACATATAATACAAGAATGCTGTTGCTATTGCATTTTCGATAATAAAATCTTCATGTAATCGTACGTCTCTTTCATATGGGTTGCATAGACAAGATGAATTTATAAACAACCTACATTCCTAAGAATCATGACGGTAATTAATTAATTTAATGGTAATTAAATTGAGCTGACTTATTTAAAAGTTTTACTGTAAAATATTCATGTGTGATTTAACTCTGATACTCATTTTGGGTGTTTATGATGAAATACTTTGTTTAAATATGACATTCAAAGCCAAATGTGAAATTCAAAATTGATAGTTTTAATAGATTTAGAAAAAAAGAAAAAAGTTTTAATCTTTGTTTAGAAATGAACTTTCTAATTCAAGTTTTATATAAAAGTTAAATGAATATTTTAATTGTATTTAAGTTCATGTTCACTCTTAAGTTTCACCCGACTTACAATGATTTAGTATTCATTTAGTGAATATACATATTTGGGGGGGGTTAAATTTCATGAAGCATAATATTGATGGTTGTCTCAAGATTAATATTCTCAGAATAAAAACTGCAATTTTTTCGTTGATGGTTTAAAAATTTGTATGATTATTATAATTCTAGATTTTTTTTTTTTTTTTTTTTTGTCTTTACCAAGCAATCAAAATTAAAAAATTATGTGATGACAAATTTTGCATTATATATATAAAAATTCATCTGTATTCTTAGTTCACTTTATGTATCTGAACTAGAATAGCGTTGAATGTTTTCTTCAAAAGATATTTATTGTATTTTGGCAGGCATTTATATATATTACAAAGCACCCTTGATAACTACCAAGGGAAAATTTATTGATTTATGTCTCATTTTTTGTCATGAGAATAACTTATTTGCCATATTTCAGAAAAAGTATACTTTTTTTTTTTTTCTGTAATGATGTTTCTTAGTAAAAGCTTGTTCTCTTGTAATAATAGTTTTGAGTAAGAGCTATTCGTATAAATATACATGACATGTAATATTGTCTTAAATCTGTGTGATGCATTATGTATAGAATTGGCTCATATCAATAAGTATGTTTTTTACATATATATATATATCAGAGCTTGTGTTTTCTGCGGATTGTTGTATTCTACAAAATAACCTTTATCAATATGAATGTGATAGTCATTTTGAATAAAATAGATATGTGAAGTATTTTCATTCAAGTATGTCATGACACCTTTAATTCAAATTAATTAAAAAAAACATTTAATTATAAAATATTTTCATGGATATCATTTCTCAATAGATGACATTTTTGCAGTTATGGTTGTTTAAATTATTAAAAATTCTGCACCCCGGTTCCCATGCTATAAGAAACATTGATCTTGAGATGTCAGTGAATGGCACATCTTCCGGTCACTGTCTGTACTGGTTGATACATATCAGAAGGTACATACTATAAAACCATTCCAAGGAGATAATGGTCCCACTAAATCAATATGAACATGGCTGAAACAGTTTGATGATAGATTTATTGTTTGAAGTTGGCTAGTTGTGTGCCTATGTAATTAGGTGGTTTCCAGGCTGTTGTATCAAATACCAGATATCCAACGTCCTTGAGTATTCTTGATTAAGCAAGTCGTCTCTGTATAAGTTAACGTGATGCCTTAATTTCAGAGTGTATCAGTTGATGTAAATTATAAACACGTCACACCGAAAATTCTCAAAAACGGACGGTTCTGTGTGTGATGAACTGCCATTTAAAGTTTCGTCGTAAGCCCAGGCTCAAATTCAGCAACGTTTTGCCAAATGATTTGATTTTTGATTGATTCGCAACGTGCAATTCTAAGGAACTGAATATCGTTTGTTTTCCTTTTCTGGTATGCACCTTAAACTTCGCATCTTGCATCTATTAAAACTTGGTGTTTGTATTTGCGATCATAAACACAGAGGAGGTTAGTAACTATTGTAGAATTGATCTTTCTACCAACCTTAGCATGAGTCGTAAAATTTACTCCATTTCCAAAAGGGAAAAGTAGCAAGGTTACCTACACTTAGCTAGATTACCAAAGGGTAATAGGAATGAACTGGGTTGTATGTCACTTTTTGTTCCTTAATGTTTCTCTTAAATCGATTACGTCTTGCAGGATCGAACTCTTTTGCGACTTGGCTCTTCGATTTAAAGGTAATTTTGTAATTAGCTGACTTAACTTGCGTTATTTCATTTTTAATGGTATAAACACATATGTAGCCTCGTGTACTTTATCCGCTAAAATTGTGAGCTGTGATATATATATATATATATATATATTTTTTTTTTGCTTAAAACCAAAAACATCGGTTGTATATTTATGAGCAATCTTTGTTACCATAAATTCAACGATAAATTCCTAACACTTTATATTCCGCTAAGTCACTCATTTGTCGAAGTAAACTGGGTATTTATTATAATCCAATTGCAACTGGATTTTTTTTTACTTCGGAATCTGCAAATGCTTCTGCAAGCCTTTACTTTAATATTTTATATCAATCCATCTACGATGGATGTAAAATGATATCGCTCGTGTGAGTCAAAATCTCTGCATCTGTATTTGCAACGAGACTAGCAAATTTTGTCTCACTGCTTGATCTTAAAGAAAGGGCAAATGAAGCCTCTACCTGAAAAAAATACAAGTATATAAAAAAAATTTTTTTTTTTTACGTCAATTCCTACTTTTTTTTTCACTATATTGCAGAAAGTCCTTTATAAATAATTTTCATTCATTCGTTTATCTGGCGCCATCTATTGGTAGATATATGCAACTTAAATCTAAAAATAAATTAATTAAATTTAATTACTGAATTAATATTTGAAAAAACTGTACTAATATTAAGTGTCATCCACTACAAATTAAAAAAAAAAATGTATTTGAACTTGAGTGGATGAATCAAAAGTATTTTATTAACGATTGAAAATTTGAACAAAATATATATAGGGAGAATGTGAGCTAATAGAAGAAATTGGAAATAAAACGCAGTTCAATATTATTTCTCCTAAGCGCGATTCTGCTCACCTCTTCTGACAACTGTGTATTTTAGCCATTAAGAGACAACGATTTAGAGAAGAAAGAAGTTATAAATATATGCACACTTGAATGTACACTATGTGCTAATTGTGAACTCTCTTCCCGCAAAACAAACGATAGTACCTACCTCCAAGACAATGCGATGAATTTGGATTAAGTATGTTGTCTTTCCTGTTCGTAGCATTACTCCATTCTCTTTAATCCAACAAACAGAGAAAAAAAAAAAAAAACGGGCTAAAATTTAAATGAAAATATTAAATCCATAGCAAATGGCTGGTTCACGTTTGACGTCACCAATGTACATCATGTCATATACCAATGAATTCATCTAATTTAAAAAACACAATTAGAAAGTCACACTATAAGGCTTTGTTCCAGCGAGCACAAAAGTGCTTGCTGGAATAGAGGCGAAAAGAGATTCATTCGATATAACCTACACAGTCGAAATTCTCGTGTAGTCTCTGCGAAATCTACCAAAATTTTCAGACCAGATTTTATTTTGGAGTTGAGAAATACACGCTTGACTGGCACCTATGAGGCTTGCGCTCTAGAACCTTCACAATACTATATCCTTTTCGAAGCATAAATGATAAATATCTAATTTTCTCATTTCATCAACATATCTTTCAGCTGGTGTAGTTCCATATACAAACTTAGACCATATTAATTTCCAAGAATTAAATTGATATTCAAGTATCGTCAATTCATCATGACGTTCAAGTGGCAGGATTACCACCTTTTAATTTAATCCTTTAATTTAAATTAAGCCTATTAAATTAAAGGATTAATTCTTAAATCTCTATAACCTTAACCGGGTTATCCTTTAAATCCCTTTTTTTTTTTAAATTAAGCTTATTAAATTCATTGACAACAGCTGCCTGCACTGAATGCCCGGCTACTAATTTCTGAATAATATTAGAAGATTTTGGAACATTAAAAATGTCATTACCGTGAGTGATTTACCAAGATCAGCTGAAGTGAAAAGTACCGAGGAAGTCTAGTCAACATAGTTATTCTAAATAAAACTATTGGCAATGTCAGCAATTAGCTTATTATTAAAATATTTTGTAATTTTGATTATGAATTTTTAAAAATGTTAATGAATCTTTTTCTGAAATAGGTACTACGGTTCATTAACAGGTTCAAAATGATATACACTCAAGAGCAAAACATTATGACCACCCCTACATTTTGCAATGAACTCGCCTGGATGACGTGGAAAGCACGTGATCAGGTGGAAGTGGTATTTAACTGCTACTGGAGAGTCTGAAGAATCATTCTTTCACTTACTTCTGTGTGTGATGGGGAAAGGCTGCGGATCTAAGCGACTTTGACAGAGGGCAGATTGTAATGGCTCGGAACAAGTCTTTCCGAAACTGCACGACTCGTGGGTTGTTCGCGATCTACAGTTGTTAGTACTTATGCAAAGTGGATGAATGACGGTGAAACCAGCAGTGGACGACATGGTGTTGGACGTCCACACGCTTTCAAAGAAAAAGGTCGTCGGAGACTGTCTCGCATGGTGAAGCAAAACCGGAGCCAGACAGTGGCTCAGCTGACAGCCCAATACAATGCAGGGCCAAGTAGAATAGTATCGGAGCACACTGTTGGATATGGGGCTACACAGCAAACGTCCCACTCGTGTGCCTTTGCTGACCTAAGCGTCATCTCCAACTGCGCCCGGGAACATCGTGACTGGTCCATGGATCAGTGGGAGAGAGTTGCCTGGTCAGATAGAATCACGGTTTGTCATTCATCACGCCAATGGCCGTGTCAGGATACGCCGTCTTCCAGGCGAACAGTTGCTCCTCAATGTACAGTAGGTCATACACAGTCCGGTGGTGGCGGCATTATGCTTTGGGGGACGTTCTCTTGGACGTCTCTGGGACCTGTGGTTGTGGTAGAGCAGACCATGAATGCTACAGGGTATCTGAACATTATTGCGGACCAGTTGCACCCTTACATGGCCTCTGTTTTTCCAGCTGGAAATGGAATGTTCCAACAGGACAACGCCCCTTGTCACAAGGCTAAAATTGTGTTGGAGTGGTTCCAGGAACATGATGCTGAATTGCAGTTAATGTCCTGGCCGCCTAACTCTCCGATAACACATTTCGGATGTCCTGGGACGGCAGCTCATAGTTCAAAGACCACCAATTCGCAATATCTCGGATTTGCATGACCGTTGCTTAAACATCTGGTACAATCTGTCTCCGGCCATCTACCAAGGATTTATGGCATCCATGCCAAGGCGGGTTGAAGCTGTGTTGCGCGCAAAAGGTGGGCCAACTCGTTATTTACAGGTGGTCATAATGTTTTGGCTCTTGAGTGTATACTAAAAATGTTGCACAGTATTATGTAAAGTACTGATTGAACCATCAACACATTTTTTTTTTATCATATTATGACACCAAATAGAATAATCAGCACTGCTGCTACATTTAAAATTCTCTAAAATTTGACTGACTATGCTCTATTATGAATTGAAATTTCGAGCTGGTATGTAAATGTGAAACTGAAACGCTGAAAAAGTATGTCTACTTGTTATTTCTGTAACAATTGCGCAAACAAAACCTTTTTTAATCTGAGTTATCTATAAATAACTGTAATTGACGATAACATGTAACGATACATTTTTTTCCCCGAGTCCGGTAAACAGTAAACATTTAGCTTGTGTCAGTCCGCAGCATGCATGCTTCTTATTCAAATACAATCTTTTTTTTTTTCCACTGGCAACAAAACTTTTCAGTTTTTATAAAATCTGTTTTTGTATTCAAAATTAGGTCGGTTTCCCAGATAACCGGTTTCACACTCAGTAGTTCCTTCACTTCTATAAATTCATAAAATTGTAATGAGAACTCCTACACATTCTGATTAGTCCAAACTCGCTAATTATACCTCTTTACTCTTTTGCAAATGTGGAAGGTAAATTCATTGCTAAACAACACTTCATCAGCAATCCATATAATTTTCAATACTAATGTATCAAAAAAGTAAGACCAATTATTTTTTCAGAAACTTTTTATTGATTCTTCCAAATGTATTTCATCGCATCCCAAAACAGCTGTTTGCAGTATGCTTGTATAATCTCGGTATAAAAACATGGAGCAATGGTTACAGAAACTGAAAAATTTTTCCTGACATACGGTTACTAATTATATTACTTTCCTGGCTTTCTCCCTGGTTCTTTTAACGCAAAGCTTAGGAGGATTTCAAAATAAAATACTAGCAAGTTTTCTGTGCAAATGTTTTAATAAGAAATGTACTATTTGAAAAATCGCATTTTAGGAAATTTTCTTACATTGCTAAATTTTACCAAAACATTAAATCAAAATGTTCTGGTGATGTTTCTTTATCACTAAATAAAGTTGAACTAATTTGATGCAAACTTTCTTTAACTCAAAATCTAAATTTCTTTCTCTAAACTAAATGTGGCAATACTATTAAATTTTTAAGCAATACCCCCTTTAAAAAAAGTTTGTGATAAGAGCAATTTGGTTGCTATATTTGGATTTAATAGTGTAGAATCTATAAGAACCCATTACTATTTTTAAGAGAAGGAAATTAACGTATTTTTAGTATAAGTTAATTTTCTAATGATTTATCATGCCATAACTATTAAAACAATATTTCAGTTTGCAAACCCAGTTTTCAAACAAAGAAAACAACTATCTTATCATTCATTTCTTCTTGAAAGTACTTTTAATAATACTTTCTTGATAATTTTATGTTGTACAGTATACTTAATGCTGTATAGTTGTTTATGTAAAATCTTCACTCT
The DNA here is from genome assembly GCA_021605095.1 of Caerostris extrusa. Lineage (NCBI taxonomy): Eukaryota > Metazoa > Arthropoda > Arachnida > Araneae > Araneidae > Caerostris > Caerostris extrusa. The sequence goes on from BPLR01001815.1 coordinate 114,939, forward strand.
TATGTGGTTTGGTTTGTCTCTTTATGGTCATTTTTTGCACACTTTAGGCTAATTACACACAGACCTACAGTTTAACGTGGATTCTGAACCACTAAAAACACATCCATGCCACAGCCAAGATTCAAACCAGAAGCCTGTGGTACCAAAGGCCAGAGCGTTAGCCAATTGGTTATCAGGCTGCCACTTTTTATGTGTGATTATCTGCCATTTCTTCGTGATATTTTTCTACTAAATATTATGAACTCTAAGTCCAACCAGTTTTAAATTGTTAACTGGAAAAAAAAGTAAGGTACCTTTATTTATCATCTATTCCTTTCTTTCATTGTATACTTACTTGAACTTAAAAAGTAGACAATCATAAAATAATCTTTCTTTTCATTTTTACAATAAAGTATATTAAAAACACATCACATATGATTGTATTAAGAAAATATAGTGACTTGTGCTTAACCTCCTCCCAAAGTTTCTTGCCTAGCAATTTTAAAAAACTTAAACTTTTACAAACTATATTTCTATAGAGTATGTATATGTGCATATATATGTGTGTGGGTGTGTGCAAAATCAATGAAACATTTTCAATCTACAAATATACAAGTGTCCCTGTTTATAACAGCTCATTAAAAAAAATCCATATTATTTTTAATTATGGCTATGGATATTTCATTCATGTAAAAAGCTCTCGCCTATTCCCCATCATTTACGAATTATTATTAATGTGTATCATTATACACACAAGCCTTCAGCTAAAAAAAAAATGGTGATATGTATACATTTAATTATAATTCATTAAAAATACAATTCTTAATTTATGAATCGCATTGCTTTTCCAACAAAGCAGCATTTTATATTTCAGAAAATTAAACCATCACAATGTTTGAATATGGGGCTCATACAATCATCATGCACTTAAGTACATCGAAACTTTTCTTTTCTGCAGCAAAGACAGTAATAGGAGAAATTTATCTCGATATACAATTTAGCAATTTAATTCCATCGTCCATCGAATATATTTCAACAAGACAGTGCATTTCTTAATTGCCTCTTAGACAAATGTCTGGCGAATAAGGCGTCATGATATTGGACCATAACATTTAGCCATATGTTAGTATATGTCAGAAAAACACTAAATAAATTTTAATTAATTTATTTTAATAGATTTCTCCCTCTTCTTGACTTTTTTTTTAAAAGATGAAATATATGGCAGAAAATTAATGTAAATTATTTGAAAGCCAGAAATACAGCTGTAATTTCACTTAACTTCTGCAATTCTACAAAATACTTACCATTAACTATCATCAAACACTTCTCTGTGTGCTACCAATATTCCCATATAAAATTGTATTGATTTTTTTGTATCATTTTTTCCATTTAAATTTATATTTCGTGCACTGGCATAATTAAATAAAATATGTATCCTAATTTAAGTCGTACTTTTGGATGGGATATTTTAATAAGCAAAACTAAATGCTTGACTCATTTTAATGCTCTAAACTTGAACTGTTTAATGTAAAGTTACTTCAAATGTTAGTAATATTTTTAGATTATCATAATAAAATGAATAAAGTTTACTTGCAAATTCTTGTTTGCTTCAAGTTAGAAATTTATTAAAAACTCTGACACAAAAAGGTAATTAAATATGGATAAGAAATAAATTGATTTATCTTCTTAATAAATGGATTACAAGTTTGTATCACAGAATAAGATAATATGGCTAAAGGCATGTTGAAGTATCTAAAATAATTCATATTTTTATATTAATATATTGCCAACACATTTCTAATTCTAGATACAATTTTATTTACAAAATACAAAGCATGGTAAAAACTACTATATGAAAATATATTATGAGCTTAGAACAATTTTAAAAATATAAAATAATGATAATGTATAATGAGCATATGTGAGTTAAGATTTGACTACAAATATTTTGATAATGGAGATGGAGTTCGTTTCTTTCCTTTTCCATCAGTTTTGTATCGTGGCCGTAAAACAAACTTCAATTCATGATTTCGATTAACTGCATAATAAACATTAGCAGAATCTGGAAAAACAATCTCTGAAAAGCAAAATAAATATTTTACACATTTTCCCATTTAAAATTGTATAATTTAATATCTATGTAATTAATCCTATTGTTAAATCTTAACACAAAAACTAATTTGATGGGCAAAAGTTTAATGTAAAAAAATAGTTTAATTTGGAATTTTCATACAGCTACATTTAAAGACTATTCAGCTTTTGTTGTATCATTAGTGTGATTTAACTAAAACAATTTTGTAACTGACAACAACGATCGTAGAGCGTTGTGGAGAGTGACATATTAAAAATAAGGAAAAAACTAACTGTTCATATATATAGTGATTGGGGATTATAGTCCTTGTTGCTTCACATCCCCATATACCACTTCATTCATCATCAACTGACAACAAGATAAACTATAATTACAAATTAATCAAATGCAATAGTTATTTCTAACAAGACATATAAAAAAAAATGTCAATGCTATTTTAATACAATGAGTAATTTGTTTTTTGCATTTAAGAAATATGCTTTAATAACATCAATAATTGCAAAAACAAAAAGTATACTGAGGATCAGACTATTTAGGCTACTATCAAAATTACATTTTAGGGTAAAACTTTTAATAAGATTTTTACATTATGCAGAATAGTAATTGTAGAAGCCCATGAAAATTACAGTGTTTCAAAGTAAACATCCATTTAGCAATAATAAATGCTCTCTGAATTGGTTAGAAAAGAATTTTTAACTCCTTAGCAATAATAACTTATTTTATGAATGATACACATAGAATCTTAATGAACCAAAAATTTTAACTATTATACTATACTATACTATTTAAATTTTTAAATAAAACAAATAATAATTTACAACTATTTCTTCCATTCTTAATCATCTACAGATACAGAAGAATTATAAAAACCAAGCTTAATTTATTGGTCTTTTCCATGACCAGCATTTTAGATGAAGAAATGCTTTATCCTGAAGTGATATTAAAAATCTCTACTGAATTGAATTCTTAAAATTGTTTTACTGGAAAAATTTTCTTGAATTAATAATAATTTTCTATAAATACTACCAAGGAACATTTTGCAAAAATAAATGTTATTTAGATTTAATTTGACATTACTGAACTATAAATACATCATCTACATTAGCTAGCTTCAGTTTAATTGTAACAATTTAGTATTGAAGATTGTTAAAACATATCAAAATAAACAGCCTTCAAGATTTGATTAGAAATTTGATAGAAAAGCAATCTACTTTACAAAAATTAGTCTATATCTATTATTGACAAATTGAACAATAATATACCATGCAATTAAATTATTAAATATTTTATTAAAATTAATTATTATATAGCTTCACATAAAATATTTGAAAATAAATGTTCTTTTTCTTTTATACTTAAACATTAATTTTCCAAAATACTTATTGGATTTTTCTCTGTAAAAATATTTCAATAATTTTTTTTTTTTTCAACTGTCTATTTTAATAGTTCACAGAACATTAGCATTGTCTCCTTTATAAATTTCACAAGGTGTCTATTTCATACGAAATTCGATAATTGAATGTAGAATCAGTATACTGAAACATAATTTCTATTCTTGAGCTATATACCATACAAAATATTTTTTAGTAGGAATCGAGAAAATGATTCTGAAGTTCGTAAATCATTCGAGTATTGAGTACATAGCAGAAATTATAATGATAAAATAAGACAGTAAATAAATCAGCAGAATAGTTTTTCACTGCTTACAAAAAAAAAAAAAAAAAAAAAAAGTTTATAATTCAGAAATTTTTTGTTATAAACTAAAAACTATTTTTTTTATAACTAAGTATTTGTGCTGATTTGAATAAATGAAACTATTGAAAAATTTATCAATACAATATTATTTCTTGGTGTATTATATTTATAATATCTAAAAAAACATTTATATGTGCTTTTGAACAATTTTTCCATGATCAAATGAATATTCTGAACTAAAATAACACTTACCACCTCCTGGTACCAATTGAACAAGCATATATTCTTCAGCATCTCCATCAACTCCATGTTTAAGCATTGCATTAGTTATCACAGTACGTGTCCGATCACTATTATTGAGCTAAAATGCAAAAGATTTACATTAGAAGTTACTGATAGCATTTTTATGCTTTTAGTAATAAGATAGTAATGCTTTTTAGCTATGTTTTATTTTATAAATTATGGGTAAATACTTAAATAATAATTAAGAAAAATAGTAGGTATAACTTATTCAACAAAAGAACTATCTTACTAAATGCACAATCCCCCCCAAAATATTAGACAATTTTATGAAAATATTAGCTTACCATAATACTTTTGTACATATTTATTCCTCCTATATCACAGCTTTTCTGTTCTAATGAGACTTTAATAATGTAAAAATCTTGCAATGGTGCACATTTTCCATTATACATGTTGGAATTATGATGAGTAATGGATAAACTTGAACATGATTTTGACATCTATAATGAATTTTTTTTACACAATTATTAAACTGATTTTGCAACTGAAAATCATAATACATTACACTATTCAAGTATATAGTTATATTATATTTCTAGGCTGGAATCAGATTATAATTAAGAATGGCAAGATCATGATTTTGGCAGGCATCATTTTCAGTAACTGAACAGATGTAATGTATGACATAATTTCCTGTTTACTACTCTAGTTTTTAAAAACTTTTATTTGCTTAAAAGTGTAAATTAGATTCACTTATGAATTAAAAAAATAATCAATTTAAAATTCATTAAGATTAAGTATTAATAAAATGTATTCTAGTATATGTAGTTAAATAATTAACAACACTTATAAAATTAAAATGTTTTTCAATTATAAAATAAATTGTCATAAATTTTATTTCAATCAAAAAATTTATATTTTATGTCTATTACTAAGCATTTATCAATAAATAATGAATACATCAGAAATAAAAGTAATACAATAGAATTATCTATTTAAAAAATGAATTTGAGAATTCTTTGAAATTAACACTGCATACAGAATGGGCCAAAAGTCCACATAAACTTTTTAAAAATGCACATAAGAACAAATAATGATACAGAAATCAAGTTGTTCATTAAAAGCATCAACAAGATGAAGGATTTTTTATAACAGCAAAAGCAATTGTGGATCAAAATGTTACCTAATGTGACAACAAAAATTCATCTTCCAAAAATATGCAAATGAGAAACTACTTTTGGTGTAAGTCATTTATCAGATTGAAGTCATCAATTTGATGTATCATCATCATTGGCGCAACAGCCCAGTGTGGGCAAGGCCTGGACGAGAGATGTTTTTCTTTTTTTTACGGGGTAGGGTTGTCAGCTCTAAGCAAAACAGTCATATGAGACCGGGATCTAAGGCTTAAAATGGATTTTACACACATCCATGGCACCGCCGAATACGACCCCGAAACCTGTTGTACCGAGCTCTAGCCACTCAGATATTCAGGCCCAATTTGATGTACAAGAATAAATAGTGAAGAACTGTTGCTCACAATGAATAAAACTTTGCTCCTTGCAAGCTGTTTTCATAAATGGAATAAGTTAACCCGTTTTCTTAAATAATATAAAATAAAGGACTATGTTATTAAGGTTCATATTATAACAGTAAGTCTCAAATGTTCCACATGCCCTTTGCCATAGCATAAAACAACATTTTGCTGGTAACAAATGAGATTACAGCATATTCAGATAGATGGATATAAATTTCTGTTCTTTTTCAATATGTAATGATTTGATTAGCACTCGTGATTTCAAATATCCCCACAGCAAAAATCAATTGATAATATATTTTCACTCTTGCAAGTACATAAAACAGTTAGACAATATTCTGTATTAATTGTATATACACTCAAGAGCCAAAACATTATGATCACCCCTACATTTTTGCAATGAACTCGCCTGGATGACGTGGAAGGCACGTGACCAGGTGGAATTGGTATTTAACTGGTATTAAGTGGTGGTATTAATCCATGTCAAGGTGGGTTGAAGCTGTGTTGTGCGCCAAAGGTGGGCCAACTCGTTATTGACAGGTGGTCATAATGTTTTGGCTCTTGAGTGTATAATAGCCATTAAGTATGCGAAGAGCTTTAAACAAAGTTCTAAAATGATAGAACTCATGAATTTACATCAAACTATCATCTTTAGAGAACATATTTGTTGTTCTATGTTCTATCAAGGGTTAGATAGTCTAGTCATTATATCATTCATTCATATATAGTTCATTAGTCCTCCATATTTGACAATTGTGACCGTTCATGTCTTCATGCAGCATAAAATGTTCTTCATCTATCGATAACACATTAAACAACCACCAAAGGTTCTTTGCCGAATTTGGATAAAGCCAATGTTGCAAACACATCTCGTGCATTACATGCTGGCAAAAGTTCATGCAATTATTGTAATTAGTAGATATACAATTATAGGACACTATGAATTGCATACCTAGGATAGAGGTAAAGTTGCATGCAGCCATTTCATCAGAACATGAAATTCAGTTAAGGATAGTCATTCATTTAATCTATCTTTAAATTACCTGTAACTCTCAAATTGTTTGACGAGATGTAGTTGTTCTGCTCTTTTTAAAATGGGTTTCCATAAGATACTTAAAGTATATAGTCAACCAATCAGAAATCTGATCTTTAGTTTGATCAGGTTTCTGATTGATGTTCCATGATACAAGGTTTTAATATCCTGTGGTAAGAAATCTTTTAAAATACCTTTTCCCCCTTCATTTCTACATTTTTCCATAACCAGAAACACATGCAAACCTACTGTAGCTAATCAACTATTATTATAACAAAGCTTTATCAATATACATTTTTTTTTTGGAGAGCTTAACATTCTTAAAGAAACATGTGAATGTGAATCAAACATTGTGTTGAATTTATTGAACATGCAACTTTTACTCACCTGGTTTCTTACAGATTTTCATGGCCATATATTAGATAATTTTCCTCTTGGATGGAACTAGTGCAAAACTTTTGTTGCTGCTTCTTAATTTATTAAATTCATAGGTAATATTCTCTTAGCTACTTATCATACATACCCAACTGATGACTGAATTGATTAAGAGATCAATGAAGCAGTTTTTATAATTATCCTCAATTGCATATTTCTGATTCTTTTCCCTCTAATAATACATTTTGAACTATAACCTACTATTTGCTATCAAAAATCCTACATCCTCACAATGATCTTAGAAGAACAAATGAGTTTTATAAAAGTTCATATGCACTTACTGCACATCCTGTAAATGTTATTTATCTATTGGTAAAAAATGATAAAATTTCATTCTAATTTGGTTACAAAATATGAGTTATGCAGAGAAACACAGTTTAAAAATTTTTAATATTAGTACCCTAAACATTTCAAATGTTTACCTTAATCCCATTTTCCTTAACTATAGAAGGCAGACTGATTTCATTAAAATTTTTGTCGCACAGAAAATCATTAGATGAAGTTGACGGTGTGGAATCACTTTTTTGATGAGACCATTTAAATACAGAACTGAAAATAAATTATTGAAATCATACATGATTACATTTGAGAGTATATAATTCAGATTAGTTTCCTTTAAAATTAAAAACTTTTTATATTTATAAATAGATTTTTATTTTACTAAAAAAATATTAATGAAATTATACAGAAAATTATTTTACTCAATGTTAATATTGAAGTCAATATAAAACAGCTTTAAAAGAAATGCGATGTATTCAAAATTAATGACCATTATGTTTTTAAATGCTTCATTATTAAAATGTTAAGACATAAAACAAGTACATAATTCATAAATTTAGGTAAAGACAATGCATATTTCTACTAAGCTCACGAAATTTTAAAGTGGGAACATTAATTACTTCAGCAACCAAAACTTATTTCCTAGAAGAAAAAGCATAATATACTTGTCTAAAATTAAAAAGAGGGAGATATTTAGAATAAATATGTAACAGAACATAATATTTGGCAAACACATACAATATATATATTAATGACTAAATTAGGACTAAGTTAAGGACAAAATGACTGACAAAAAATAGTGATAAGAAAAGTAAATAAATATAGATTTCCATCAGATTTTTTTTTAGTAGCTTTTAAATGACTACAATTTTTTAATCAATAAACAAATAGATTTGGTTTGGTTTGTCACTCTACTATCATTTTTTTTACACTTTAGGCTAATTAAGACTGCGACCTACAACTTAATGTGGATTCCGAATCACTAACAAACACCCATGCCACCGGCAGGATTCAAACCTGAAGCTTATGGTACCAATGGGGATACCCAATTGGCCTTCAGGCAGGCAATAAACGAATAGGAGAACATAATATCTCATTGAAGAAGTAATATTCTCCATTTTTCTTAAAATTAAAGTAATGAGGGGAAAACTATAACCCGTTATTTATACGAATTAGAAAATGAAAAATTTAAAAGTAAAAAAATTGAAATATTTTTTTTTTTTTTTACACAAGCAAGTGCAAGTACATCTACAAGTAATTACATTGGTACAAAAATTTATAAAACAGTACCAGTGTGTTAAAAATGCATTCAGTCAATATATTCATACATTTAATATTCACTTCAAAATAAAATTTATCAAGAATTTTGCAAATATATTAATTACTATAGCATTCCCAATACTAAACCAACAGGCATAAACTTTAAACTAAATATCAATAAGCACATTTTAACATTATCATATTACACAAAGGATTAAATAATGCAATCTTTAACAATTAAAAATTCATACATTAAAAATCTTTTTAAAGTTAATTCCACTATCTGCCTATGATTATATCAGAAAACTTACTTTTTGACATTATCAAATACATGTTTCTTACTATGGATCATTGCATCTTGAGGTTCAATGGAACAAGAAAGTTCATAACTATAAATAAAAAAAAAAATCATTAAGATATCAGCACCATTTATTGCCACTATGGTAAATGAGATAAATTATAAATTAACAATTTGAATAATTTAAGCTGAAACAGTTAACTTTCAAAGGACATTATTCGTTCTACATTAAGTTTCCAAAAATTTAAGGATTCAACAAAAATTTAGACTTTTAATTGTTTTCTAGAACTTTAACTAATAATATAAAAACAATTTTTAAGAGATTTATTAAAATTATAAGAACAATATTTTTATTCATATTATTACTATTTAATTTATTTATTTGTTTTTATTATTACTAGTATTTTTATTTCCACAAAAATTTTCATTACATTGAGCTTTAGAACGTTGATCATATGAAAATTATTTTGTATTATTCAATTTGATATAATACTACACTAATTTGATACAATAAAAAAAAAAAAAAAAAAAAAAAAAAATTAAACATCAAAATTACACCTGTGCTTTAGATGTCTTATAATTTGCCCATATATAATTGTATTAAATAAAAAATATATATATCTTATAACCATCAAATCTACAAAGCTTTCTTGTAAAGACTGATATTTAACGACTAATTTAGTAAGGCGATCAGTTTATTCAAAAAAAAAACACACACACACACACATTGAAGTGACAAAAGTCATGGGATACCTCTTAATATCGTGTTGGAACTCCTTTCGCCCGGCGAAGTGAAGCAACTCGACGTGGCATGGACTCAACAAGTCGTTGGAAGTCTTCTGCAGGAATATTGAGCCATGCTGTCTCGATAGACGTCCATAATTGTGAAAGCGTTAATGGTGCAGGATTTTGGGCACGAACAGACCTCTCGATGATGTCCCATAAATGCTCGATGGGATTCATGTTGGGCGATCTAGGTGGCCAGATCATTCGTTGGAATTGTCCAGAATGTTCTTCAAACCAATCGCGAACAGTTGTGGCCCAGTGACATGGAGCATTGTCATCCATAAAAATCCCATCGTTGTTTGGGTACATGAAGTCCATGAATGGCTGCAAGTGATCTCCAAGTAGTTCAACATAAGCATTTCCAGTCAATGTTCGGTCCAGTCGCACCAGAGGACCAAGTAAATGACATGAAAAAACAGCCCACACCATTACGGAGCCACCACCAGCTTGAACAGTGCCTTGCTGACAGTTTGGGTCCATGGCTTCGTGGGGTCTGCGCCACACTCGAACACTACCATCAGCTCTTACCAACTGAAATCGTGACTCATCGGACCAGGCCACGGTTTTCCATTCATCTAGGGACCAACCGATATGCTCACGTGCCCACGAGAGTCGCTGCAAGCGATGTCGTTGTGTCAGTAAAGGCACTCGAGTCGGTCTTCTGCTGGAATAGCCCAAGAAAGCCAAATTTCTCACCACAGTTCTAACAGACAAGTCCCTTGTACGTCCCACATTGATTTCTGCGGTTAGTTGAAGCAGTGTTGCTTGTCTGTTAGAATTTACGACTCTTTGCAGACGTCGCCGGTCTCGGTCGTTAAGTGCAGGCGGTCGACCACTGCGCTGTCCATGGTGGGATGTTATGCCTGAAATTTCCTACTCTCGGCACACTCTTGACACAGTGGATCTGGGAATGTTGAATTCCCTAACGATTTCGAAATGGCATGACCCATGCGTCTAGCTCCAACTAACATTCCGCGTTCAAAGTCTGTTAATTCCCGTCGTGCGGTCATCATCACGACAAAACCTCTTCACATGAATAACTTGAACAGAAATGAAAGCTCTGCGAAAGCACTGCGCATTTATACCTGTTCTACGCGATGCTACTGCCATCTGAAAATTTGCATATTGCTATCCCATGACTTTTGTCCCTTCAGGGTATATATATATATATTAAATATTTGCATGTCATAGATATTGATGAAAAATAAGTTCAGTGATTTCCTGATTATAATACTCAGGGATGATATAGCCAGGAATACAATACTAGTACAATTTGCATTTAATCCCCAGCTTTCTTGATATACTATATAAAAACGAGTGTAATTTTTTTGAGCCTGTGATTCAGATTTTATACTAGCATAGCATTCTTGATGTCATAAAAGTATGAAACATCAATGATTGCACTTAAAAAAGAAGCTGAACAGAGGTGTACATCTTTAAAAATTATAATATTACTTATAAGTGACTTGATACTTGCACAAATGTGTGTATGAATAGCCAATATGTATGCATGTATATTTAAAGATGTTTAATTATATATGAGGGTGAGCATATATTAATTTGTATCAATATCAATAAATATATACACTCAAGAGCCAAAACATTATGACCACCTGTCAATAACGAGTTGGCCCACCTTTGGCGCGCAACACAGCTTCAACCCGCCTTGGCATGAATGCCACATGTCTTTGGTAGATGGCCGGAGACAGATTGTACCAGATGTTTAAGCACCGGTCACGCAAATCCAAGATATTGCGAATTGGTGGTCTTTGAACTCTGAGAGGCCGTCCCAGGAAATCGAAATGTGTTCTATCGGACTGAGATCCGGTGAGTTAGGCGGCAGGACATTAACTGCAATTCAGCATCATGTTCCTGGAACCACTCCAACACAATTTTAGCCTTGTGACAAAGGACGTTGTCCTGCTGGAACATTCCATTTCCTGCTGGAAAAACAGAGGCCATGTAAGGGTGCAACTGGTCCGCAATGATGTTCAGATACCCAGTAGCATTCATGGTCTGCTCTACCACAACCACGGGTCCCAGAAACGACCAAGAGAACGTCCCCTAAAGCATAATACCGCCACCACCGGTCTGTGTATGACCTACTGTACATTGAGGGAGCAGCTGTTCGACTGGAAGACGGCGTATCCAGACACGGCCATCGGCGTGATGAATGACAAACCGTGATTCATCTGACCAGGCAACTCTCTCCCACTGATCCATGGACCAGTCACGATGTTCCCGGGCCCAGCGCAGGCGCAGTTGGCTATGACGCTTGGTCAGCAAAGGCACACGAGTGGGACGTTTGCTGCGTAGCCCCATATCCAACAAACAGTGCCCGCTGAACAATGTGCTCCGATACTATTCTACTTGGCCCTGCATTGTATTGGGCTGTCAGCTGAGCCACTGTCTGGCTCCGGTTTTGCTTCACCATGCGAGAGTCTCCGACGACCTTTTTCTTTGATAGCGTGTGGACGTCTAACACCATGTCGTCTACTGCTGGTTTCATCGTCATTCATCTACTTTGCATAAGTACAAATAACTGTAGATCGCGAACAACCCGCGAGTCGTGCAGTTTCGAAATACTTGTTCCGAGCCATTACAACCTGCCCTCTATCAAAGGCGCTTGGTATCCGCAGCCTTTCCCATCACACACAGAAGTGAAAGAATGATTCTTCAAACTCTCCAGCAGCAGTTAAATACCACTTCCACCTGATCACGTGCCTTCTACGTCATCCAGGCGAGTTCATTGCAAAATGTAGGGGTGGTCATAATGTTTTTTGGCTCTTGAGCGTATGTGTGTGTGTGTACAGCTACTTACTTCTAATGCACACTAACTTCCAAATCAATCATTCATCTACATATGCATGCATTATTACAAATATTTTTGTATTTATATAGACAACTATGAATAAATTCACATCTGTGTAAATATTTAATTGGTAAATATAAACATGTAGCTATTTGCACACAAAGCATTATGTTTATTAATATACATAAAAATTAATGCATGCATACTTTTATACAAATTAAAACAAGTTATATAATCTGTATCAGGCTACTTAGGTACACATGCATGTATGCTTACATGAATATGGATACATGCACACTCATAAAAAAATCGTTTTTAAAGAGGTGAATCTGCAGTGCAGAAATTTTATTAACTTTTAATATAATTAGTTCCTATTTTTATTATAAGCAATTGAAGAAAATATGTAAATAGCACAAAGAGAAATGATGATTTAGATTGACTTGGAACACAGTTGAATTTCTGTAGTTACCTTGGACATTTTTAAATTAATCTCTCACTGATCAACATTCAAGGTGTATTTTAGATTAATACTCTAATGGTTAAATTTTTTATGATAAACATTTTATTCTTCAATAAACTTATTAGCATCCTACAGTAAAGGATGAACAGAACCATTTAAAGGTATAAAATCTGAAATTTTAAAATTATAAGCACACAATACCTTTCTTTTTCATCAAACACTGGAATAGAACTAAACCAAACTTGGAAATCTTCATTGACTTGAATATCATAACTATTGGCTGCACTCTGAAGGAGCTTAATTTGAGCTAAAATTTCAAATTCTTTTCTTTTCTTGTCAAAGTTAATTAGACCATTCGGTAGATAGTCAGGAATAGCAGCATCAATCATAGTTAAATCAGTCAAAAAGGTTCCTAAATATGGAATAGTACCTTGCATAGTACAGGCCTTAAAGAGGAAAAATTAATTCTTGATTATTGAATAAGTTATGCTACTAAAGCTTCAATAGAAGCATTAACATTTTGAACGCATTGTACATAATTGGTTCTTTTAACTAAAGAATAGATATCATACAAAAAATGACTAACTTATGATTCAGAATAATAAACCAATACTCACATGATCATGAGCAATTTTTTCTGAATTTTTTAAACTATGCTTGTTATTAATCCAAACCGCATTTACAAACTTGGCTGATCCTTCCTAGAAAAGTGAGAAATATTTAACATAATTTACACCAAAATTATGTTGATGGCAAAATTCAGAAAAATGCAATAAATTTACTTTCAATCAAAATTATATTTTTTAGCTTTAACACCCAATATAGGAAAAAACATAGAAAAATGAGATATCTTTATTACTTCTAAAAAGATAACATAATATAATTATGGATAATGGATGAATAACATAAAAATGAAAGAAATTACCTTAATTAAAAGTTCTCTGCAGTTAGTTTGATTGTTTTCTTCTGAAAAGATTTTAGCCAACTCAGAAAAGATTTCTATTTTCTCCCTGTTTAAAAAAAAAATGAATTAATATTGAATCACAACAAAGAATAGCACTGAAAAAGCTACACAAGTATTATTATATTCAAAATAACAAGCAACAGAATCTAAGAATATATTGCACACAAAGAGAAAAACATTCAATGACAATCTATTTTTGAAACTAATATTTCTCCAAATCTTGTTTAAATTTCTTTTCAAATATTTAAAAAATATATCAATAAAATCCTTATTATTGTATAAATTAATTTATAATTCTTTACCTCAAATATGTATAACATAATAAAGGATAAATGTAGTAGATGAATAATTTATACTCTGATAATAGACATTTTAATTATTCTATTTAAATAGTATAATTGATTTTTAAAAATTGAAAATTAAGTAATACACAATTTCTTTTGAAACTGAATCGAAAAATACATAACAAATAGTGAAACTTTGATTTCACAAGACTATGAGAAATTATTCTATCTGTACTAACAAAACAATACAAAATTTTACATTACCTCGGCACAGAAAGCCAAACTTTGGATAATCTGTGAATTGAATTACTTTGCAATGCAGCAGTAATAGCTTTCAAAGAAGAAAAATTTTTTAAAAGCCTCAGTTCCTACAAAATAAATGTAATAAGTGCATACATCATATTAAACATCCACAATATTTTAATGGCATTAAATTGAATCAATTATTTATAAAAATACTCATCATTCTAAAAACTATAACATATTGTCATATTATACACTGTTCAAAACAATTAAGCCTCATTTGTACAAACATATGTAGCATCAATCAATCACAATGCTCAATGTGCGTCACCTAAAACCCTTGATCCCTGAAAGTTGTCCATCTTTTAATTCCGAATGCATGACACATCATGTAACTTAGATTTAGCAAATGAATTATTAGATATATTTTACCTCAATTTGCTCTCACTTGAAACTTGTTCATATCAATTTATTTTGTGTTGCTTTAACTAAGTCAAATATCTTTTAAAACAGTAATTTTTATATGAAATTCTTATTTATGATAGATCTTGCTTAAATAAACAATCAAAATGAATAAAAATATTGCAATTTTATTTCCAAAAACAAAATAGGCATACGTTTTATTTTTTGATGATGAAACTGAACCTTCTATTTGAAAATGTTACACCTTGAAAAAAATTACATGAAGCTAGCAGGAAGTACTCAGTACTTGATGAGAGAAAGTACATTACAAAACATTGACAATTTAATTTTCAAAAAGAAGCACAGTGCAAAGGCACATTGTCTTCAGAAATAAAAAGAGAAAACTCTGATTTAATATCCTACTTAAACGTCTTTTATAAATTCTATAAAAAATCATCATTGGAGAAAAATAATATTAAAAAATACTCCATTAATAGATTTCTTTTTATCATTATTACAAAAAAAGGTATTTAAATAAATTTAGAGAAAAATAATGGCACATATCATTAAAAATTTGGTTTAATTAATTTTTTTTTTTTGTTTTGGTTTTGCAAATTTAATACTATTACAAAAGTTGAAATGGATAAATCACTACTATTCGTCTAAGATATTAAGAATAATATATTAATTGTTTAAAGTTTGAAATTATTATATTAATATTGTGCATTCATATTCCACTTATGCATTTATTCAATTTCTGTTGCTCTGAATACCAATTGTTTAGTACTTTGTTAGTAAATAATCTGCATCGCTATTTGCACTAAAGTGGCATAAAAGTATTTTCTACCACTTTAGTGCAAATGGTTTAAAAACTTTTTTCTCCATTACATGACACTTACCGCGTCAAGCCTTGGGTGTTAATAAGGTTTAGGAATATTACGATTTTGAATGAAAACTGCACATGAAGAAAAGCTTCATAGATTGACTTGAGATTCAAAGACGTAAAAAAAAGAAAGGAAACTATACAGAATATGGAATAAATTCTATTTACAATATAATTGTAAAAAAAATTAACATTAGAGACCATGGAATCAACTAGATTATCAAGATGGCACAGGGGCATTTCTCATATTCCTGTTTAAAGAGCTCTCTAGATGCTGAATTGGTTTGCAAAATTATGAGTGACCAGAAACTCACCTTCCTAGAATGCCATGAAAGGATTCCTACATTAAAAATGTAATCAGATACAGGTTAAGACTGATCCTGCATTGATGCTTGATCTAGATAATAACTATACTCTATAATTATAAACCATTCATTGTTAGGATTTGTATACTAAATCAGGTCTTGTCTTCATCCATCTGAAAGTCAGATGAGTAATTTGCATCAATTCTGTGGACAACAAAGTGTTCACTGTTAATAAAACACAAACAATAGGTCCTTGTCCTAATAACCAGTAATATTTCAGTTTCTAGTAATGAATCCTGAAGTTTGGAAATGATACTTTGGGATGCTCAAAGGTATGTACTAAAAGGGATTGTATTTGGTCAGCCTTTAAATGACTGATGACATTCTAGGCTGCTGATGCAGCTAAATCATATTGTTGTGATACTATATTCACTGATATAAAGTATTCTATTTTTAAAAAATTTTATAGCATCTAAAGCACAAATTGTTATTACATTTTAGGAAAATTTACAAAATTCGTTAAATATCTAATTATTGGCAGATAATTAAATATCTTATTAATAACATTTTTAGAATTTTTTCATTTTGAAAATAGGCCTTTTTACGAAAGGAAAGAAAGGCAAATATTTTTTTTATAATTATATAAAAAAATTTCATGATACTATTTTAAAAACAACATTTCAAGCATTGAAATTTTACGAGATCTGTCGAGAAAACAAATTTTGTACAAATGAAAATTTCAGGCTTCCAAACATACTATGGATAATTTACTTTCGCCTATTTGTTAACAGACTGTCTTAATTACAAATTAAGCAATTACAGATTAAGTTAAGCAATTCCTATATCAAATTCAAAAAACATGGTATATATTTTTAAATATATTAATCTAATGTTAAATTATTATTCTATGTTTCATTAAATCCAGGAATTAGGTTTAAATTAAAATTTATCCATTTAAATTAGATTTAATCATCACTAAATGTAAGACACTAGAAATGATGGGGAAAAATACTGACTTATAAAATTTTTTGATGATTCAAAGAAATGATTAACCATTGGTTTAAAAGCTAAATAAGCATTATAAAGCTTTAAGATATTTCATAAACATTAACTCACATTTTTCGCATTCATTTTTATCAAACTCATAAGTTACTTTAAAATAAACTTAATATTTTAACACCATTTAAGGAACAAATATCATTTCATACTTTTCTATGGTATAGGGGGAAAGGGTGGGGGGATCCCCATAATCACAATAATAAATGCTAAAAATTTCAATTAAATTTAATCTCATGTAAGTTTAATATCTTTATTTTAACATTTTTAAAACATCGATTCTTATAAAGTCAATCTCAGTTATAGGAAGAATATATAAAATTTTTTACCAATGAAAAAAAGTTTTTTTATCCTTAGAATAATTGTAATAAATAAAATTTTTAAGCATGTAACTGTTTTATACTAATTAACTGCATCAGTAGACTGCTAAAAAATATTTAAAAAAATAGGCAGAGCTAAAAGATTAATAATTCAATTAATTTTAAGGACATTTTTATAAAAAAATATGAACAAAGTAATAACTTATTTTAGCAATTTTAAAAGTAAAAGAGTAAATTTTGATTTTAATTCAAATACATCACATTTTTAATATTTTTAGAATACTAGAAATTTTAAACTTTGTAAAAGCAAATATTTATATTTATTTTCTGAACACAAATGAAGGTAATTATTTTATTATAATTTCTCAAACGAATAAAAATATCCACATTTATTAAAATATTTTACTTATTATATATAAAAACAACTTTATTAATAATACTCTCAAAGACTTAAGTATTCAAAATATTAAGAATTTTAATTTCATATAAATAGTAATTAATAATTCAACTAAAAACTACATAAATATCCAAAATGTTATAACAATATTAAATAAATTCTTAAAGTTGTTAACTATCTCATATTCTCAATTATTTCAGAGTAATGTTGAATTAATTACATTTATTTATATTTAATATATACACATTTAAAAAATGTACCTGAGCAATATTTATCCATTTTGTAACAATTCTGGCACGTACAGATGCTTTTAGAAGAGGATCTGATAATATGGTACTAATAACACGTAAAGAAACTGCATTAAACTGATTAACTGTAGCTGTTACTGAAGATGGAGAAACATTCCATCCAGTAATTTTATCTCTACGAGACCAAGTAGCCCCTAAACATTGGTATGGTACAAGTTTCTTGAACAATTCCTGCAATTCCAAACAGGAAAATTAATACACACCCATGCATATGTATAATATATATATATATATATAAATTGCAAGATGGAAACATTTTTTTAAGTGAAATATAAAAATTTGAATTCATGAAAGATTCAGCGAATCTTTAGTACAAATAAAAACAACGCTTTACAAAACATTGAAAAAAAAAAAAAAAAAAATGTAAATAATATAATATGCTTAATAAAATCCTCTGAAGACATATTGGGTTGGCAAGAAAGCAATTTCAGTTTTCGCCATTTAAAGTAGATAAAAAGCAAATATAAAAGCACTTGCTTGCCAACCCAATAAATTATTATTAACATATAAAAT
Organism: Caerostris extrusa; assembly: GCA_021605095.1. Classification (NCBI taxonomy): domain Eukaryota; kingdom Metazoa; phylum Arthropoda; class Arachnida; order Araneae; family Araneidae; genus Caerostris; species Caerostris extrusa. The sequence continues at coordinate 133,520 of BPLR01001815.1, forward strand.
AAATTTCTTAAATTTTCATGTATTAATTATTAGAAAAATATATTTTATATCAAAATACCCAGCCAAATAAATTATATATAATCCTGAAGTGAAAGACTGTCAAGAAGTATCTATATTTGAAATTACTTTATCAGAAGCTAGAATGGTAATTTTCATACACAAAGGTTAAATGTGAGTGTTTCAAAGAAGCTGACATAATAGATAAATAAAGCAAATAGTAATTGATTGAATGACAGTTATGAAAATGTTCAGAATCATGTGAGAAGCATGGATATCATTAAACAAGTGCTAAAAATCAGAGAAATGTTAAATGTATTTTGCAGAAGATTTTCAATATGGATATTGAAGTTAACCGATGTAATGACAGATAAGAATATGTAAAATAACTGTTAGCTAATTGAAACAGGAGACACATGCAAACACAGGCACCAGAATATAATATCATGCAGTAATTAGGAGATTACACAATGCTGGTTTGTGTACCTGGAAACCAGTTAGATGAGTTCTTTTAAGCATATACAATAAAAAAAAATTACTGGTAGTGTCATGAGCATGTCTCAGCTGTCAGAAAACGTATTGTTTACAGATGTAAGCAGATTTATTGTCTGGTCCAAAGTGCCACAACATCTGGAATTAACATTGCCTGCATATTCTTCTGCCAACATCTCTGAAGTTAACAATTGCAAAGGTAGTGGGGTTGTTGTCTCAGTGGGTATAGCTTTTAATAAATGGATGGAACGTTATATCATAGAAAGGGGAACTATGAATGATTAAAATTATCAGAATATTATACATCTACATCAAATTTTCATGGTGCAAATTGCAAATTCTTCCATTTTTATGGAACATTGCATACTGCTATTGTGTGATGTCTGATGATCTGGAAAGCAAAAGGATGCATTCACATGAGTGGCCAGCAAATTCAACCAATCTAAATCCTGTATAGATCATACAAACCAAGATTGTTTAATCTCTTGATCACTGCCTAATGTGATATTTTGGTGCCTGCATTTGCAAATATCTCGTTTTAATTGGGAGAATCATGGCAGAACATAATCAGCAAACAGGGGTTACAAAATTTCCATAATGTAATCATGCAAAATCTGCATCTGTTAAAGAGTAGGGCTGAAAGATGTTGAATTTTCTAATTTCATTAATCTAATATTGCGATACATCGATTTAAAACTTCAAATATGGAACTTGTTTTTGAATCCTCAACAACAAAATGATAGTCTGTGTCCTCCTGCCCATCAAATTAAAAAAAAAAAAAAAAATGTCAATGATTATTTTCTAGTATGAATTATATTCATTTTAGTTTATCTGATCTTTTAGTTTGTTGTCTTCAACACAAGATTATTTCTTTTCTAAAACAAATTATCTTCTTTTATCCACATTTGATTATGCATGTTTAATTGTAAAATACATTATTTAGTGCTAAATAATTAGTTTGCCCTAGATAATTTCTAAGTGGAGAACCTTTTTTCTTGCACAATAAATAAGCAATATATATATATATATATATATCAATCAATGTAGTAAATTTGACATGAAGAAAAAATGTGGAGATAACTACTAGTGAACTTATTACAGAGGAAAAGTGGAAGGTGAATTAAGGTTATCTATATTTAAAGCCCCTCCCCCTTCCCTGATACTTTAAAAGTTCATGGATTGTTAATATAAGTATGTTCCTTCAATGAAAAAAAAAAAAAAAAAAACAATACAAAAGAATAAATCACTATATAACATTAAGGCATGTTTAGCTGTATATATAAACTTACAAAGTAGAAAGATCATTATGGTTGAGATGACAATGTAAAAGTATAAATTTCTATAACACAAATTTATATTTTGGCAAAACAAGCAGATAATTTGTATTCAGAAACATGAATATGAGTAAAATCTAATTAACTTTTTTAAAACTTAATATGGTAAAATAAAAATCCCTTTTTGTTACTAAATGTAAATGTGTATATATATATATATATAGTTGATTAAGAATACTGAATAGAAGACCTATATTCTTATTAGTTTTGAATTTTTCATACAATATATTTGTACACTATGATTTATATAAGTAAAAGCATAAATATAGATTACATAAATACTACAAAATTTAAGCACCTAGATATATGAAATATTTAAATAACACAATTTCAAAATGACGTGGAAAAAAAAAGGTGAAAGAAAATTTTGATTTTGATTTAAGAAAATTTGCATCTTTTGGCAACAAAGACATGTGATTCTTACATATCACACTGCTACTAGGAACTGAATTTCTTTCAGAAGATGCACTTGTATATCGAATTGCCAAGTATTTCCTTACAAGCACTTTTAAAGAAAGGGATGAAAATCCATGTGACTTCCACCATGACAAAAATGGTTCCTCATTTAGGACATTAAGAAAATTGTTTTCTTCAATTTATTTATCATCGTCATCACTATCTAACAGCTTTGACAAACTGCAATTTTCTATCTTTTCACTTATTTTATTTTCAAACATACTCCCATTTGTATTATATATACCTGTTCTATATTAAATATGACGCATATGCAAAATAAAAATGAAATTCATCTTTATTACTGACATATAGACGAAATCTTCGGCCACAACAAGTAGATAGAATTAGCATACTCATCAACTCATTTTTGAAATACCACTCAATTAAAATTGACAGAATTTATTTTTTTTTTTTTTTTTTTTTTTTTTGCCAAAAACACTTGATCCAAATTTAATCGATTTCTCGATTTATAACCCAGGAATAGTAAAAATATATGAAATAGAATTAAAAGTATATGGAATGCTATTCATGAACTGAAATGAGACATTGAAATAGATGTTACTTATATTTTAGAATACAAATCAAAATATTATTCTGCTGTTTCCTCAGAAATCATAAATTAATATTCTATGTTTTTGTACTCTGTATTTCCTACATATTCTTATGCATTTTTCATATTGTATTTAAGTGTTCAGATTGTTTGAATATTATATTAATAACTTTATTAATATAAATCGTTCAGAACTTTTATTTTCTTTAAAAATTTTATTCCTTAATTTATGGACACTAGTGCATTTATATGTAAAAAAAAAAAAATTCAAAATATATACACCTCCAAGTATATATTTTGAAGCAAATTCCTTTACTTTTAAGAGGCTCAAATACTGAGGAGGCTCATAGAAATCTTCAGAGTACATATCAGGCCACACTAACGAAACCTTTTCAAGTGTTCTAAAAGGGTATTTTAAATGAAAAGAGGTAAATGAAATATAAGATAATACATAAAGCACTTACACACATCAACAAAATAAAGTATTTTATCACATGCACAATACTTCAATCAAATAGACTAAAACAATACTTAGCATAAATATTTTAATAAAAGAAAGCAATAGATTTATGATGGATTTCATTATAAATAAAACATCAACATACTTCTACCAAATAAATATTACTAGTATAATTAAACAAAAATATTTATAATGAAAATAATTAAATGGAAGTACTTTTAATTAGCACAACAAGAATGAATTAATTTTAACTACATACTATTAAGATTTCAAAGAGTCAATCTCTATCACTAATGGCACTATAAATTGGTTATGCACCAAAAGTGTACATTGATCAGCCTTAATATAATACAGGTTTTGTAGTCTTTATACATGTAGATATGTTTAGAATTAAAATTTAATAATTTTTTGAGTTGGAATTTATAAAATTGTTGCAGAACTTATTGATATCAAAAGTACTTTTATGACATGGATGTCAAGCTGACAGAATAAACAAACGGAAATTGCAGTTATAACAGCAATTTTGAAAATTTAAATAAAATAAACACACTTCAAATTTTCAAATTTACTGCATTGCATGGGACAAAAATCCTAATCAAAATTACAAAACTTTTGCTTTATTAGATTAGATTATAGCTTTTATATTTGTTTTGTAAATTATGTAAGTTATTATACATTTACAATACAAAACAATTTATATATAATAGGTCAACTGTATATTTTGTTTAATTTTATTTCATTTTCAAGTCATCTATAAAATTATGGAATGTTTTCTTAAACACAAAACATTATTCTATCCTTTTTAAAAATTTTCAAAAGTATTTATAATTGCAAAAATAAATTGTTACTTACATTATCTGTATAGGTAAGCTGCAAAGCAAATTCTTTATCAGGTATGTCAAGAATACTAAAATAATCTAGAGATAAGCACTTCAGTTTAACTTCATTACTGAAATCTAGAGAATGATTACTGGCAAATCCTGAAAAGTTAAAAATTTTATATATTTAAATATCTTTTCAAAATAAATTTCAAATGATGAAAAAACAAATGAAATTTTTCAAATATTTATAATATAAATTTTCTAAAATGCCTCTATTATAATTACCTTCACATTCACCTCTCTTATATTTCAATAATCTGTGTTTTGCTCTGAGTTCAAGAACACCTCCATGTATATATTTTGAAGCAAATTCCTTTACTTTTAAGAGGCTCAAATACTGAGGAGGCTCATAGAAATCTTCAGAGTACATATCAAGCCACACTAACAAAACCTTTTCAAGTGTTCTAAAAGGTTATTTTAAATGAAAAGAGGTAAATGAAATATAAGATAATACATAAAGCACTTACACACATCAACAAAATAAAGTATTTTATCACATGCACAATACTTCAATCAAATAGACTCTCTCTCTCTCTCTCTCTCTATATATATATATATATAAACATATAGAATTTGCTTTTTTGTAAGCTGCTTTTTAAAACATTTATTATTTGTACATTTTAATTTTCTCTATTAATTAACTTTAACATGAATTTGAAAGTCTTTATTACTTAATTATTGTTTATAATTTTATGAATGAATACCTGAATTACATAGAAACTGTAGAAATATTAAAGAAGTTGGCAATTCAGAATATGATGGAGATGCAATAAAATTTATTACAATTACATTGTATGATACCAACATGTTGTATAAATATATCTCAATGGAAAGAAAAAAGAAAAAAATCTAGACTTATGAAAAATATTCAAGAGATAAATGTTTAACATTTTTAAAAATTTCAGTTCAATTTTAAAAATAATTTATCAGATTTAAATTTGGTTTTGTCATATTCAATAAATACTAAAGGAATTGAAATGTGCAATGTTTTAACGAGTACAGATTTAATTTAAACTTTGATTCTAGAAGTGTTTTCATCAGAAGGGAGCAAAGAACACACTACTGCTCAGCCCTTATTCTTGAAAGATAACATTTCTATGAAAGCAGTTTAATGGTTGAGAAAGGAATAATAAAAAATGGCTGCATATTTTGAAGGAAGTTCTATAAATTAGTCAAATACATGTGAATGGAGTCTTTAACAGCATGCAAGATACTGAGGGGTGTTGTTGCATACCATTTTTGCTAATGGATGACATTGCTAGCCCAAATTGAGCATTTCAGCAGTCATTTACAGAATGCCATACACTGCCCCAGACTCTTCTGGAACTGAAAAACGTCTTTTCAAAAGAGTAGTATGTAATTTGAAAAACTATCAATATTTTAATATGCTTGTGAACAAATTGCATTAATTGATACTTTTGACAATTGGCTAAAATTTCATTTCTGTCAATACCTTTAATTTTGATGAGCAGAGTAATTAAAATATTACATGAATTTTACTAACAAATAAGAAATTTATAAGCAATCTTAATGGAAAAAAAGCTGTCAAAATAAAGAAATAAATACCTATAAATTCATTCATTGCTTTCATACCAGCATATCTACAGCCTCCATTTCTTTATATACCAGTTATAGATATGTAAAGTTATATAATATAAAGCTAACCTATTCAAAACTGTCAACAGTAATAACTGTTCATTAGAAAAGCATGGGGCTTTGAATATCTCTTAATGAATGTATCATCAAATAATCAATTATTTTTAATATCAATAAATTATACTAGTTTTTAAATAATTAGGTATTGTATAATAAATATTGATTAAGAAAATTTTTAATATAGTAAATAAAAACCTCCATTAAAATACAAAACATTTAAAATAACATTGTTTGTTCTAAAAATATAGTATTTTTCACACAAATATCGAGATATGGTGTTGATATTTAAATAAAATGAGAAAATATTTTGGTCCAATTAAATGCTTTTTATAATCAAGATACTGGTATGTCAAAATCATAATATTTATCAAGAAGGTATAAAAATATACATAAAAATTAAACAACAATTAATTATTTAAAATTTCATACCTTTTGTGCTGGTCTTTTGTTTCTGGAGTAAGTTGTAAACTTTCGTTATGCATTTGCTCATATCTAAATAAATAATATAAATTCAGAAATTTTAGTAGAAAAAGTTTTGGAAATTAAAAATAATTTTTTTAATATCTAAGCAAATTAATAAAATAAGAGACCCAGCAATCGAATAAAATAAATAGTAAGACTATACTTAAAAAATAAACAATAAATTAACCTTGAATGTTCCATTTTTAATATAATAAAAGCATCTACATACAACATTTTCTTTTCCAAATTAAAATTTCAAATATATTTATTGTGCCATTAGAATGAGAGAAAATATAATGTTAAAATAAATTAAAAGAAAAACACTTTAGAAAATATGAATTCTCAAAATCTCATGCTGTGAACATTAGACTGTAATATCTGGAAATGAAGAATTACAAAAACCATCAGGTAAAAAAATAAGATGAAGTGTTCAATACTTTAGAATTTTTACAATAATATTACTTTTTAGAATTTTTCGTGTGTTTACAACAGGTTCATAATTTTAATTAGAAGTCATTTTACATATACTAGCAAAATACTTATTTTAAGAAATAAAAAAATAACAATGCAATAATAAGAAAAAAATAAAATTAATCAATGCAATAATATATTAACAAATAACTAACCTGTTTAAAAGAATTGACAATACTTGGTTTGGAGAAGCAAAGGATCGATATGTTGATAAAAAAATGTTCATATATGTAGATTCCAATTCACCAGTATCAGTTGTAAGACTTTCTACTAATTTCTCAAGGGTTCCTGCCTTAATAATTTTCATGCGTATTGTTTCCCATTCTAAATGAGATATTTGCTCTGATGAATCCTAAAAGATAATATTTGAGTTAAGTTGTTAACCAATTTTCATCAAATAGAAATTAAGGATATAAATAAATTCAGTCAATATAATGATAATGTCCATATTGCAGTATAACATTGAAATATGAAAATATGTATTAAAAAAATTACGACTGAAAAATATATTTGGTTTGACAAATATTTTATAACATAGAAAAAGAGCTGCAAAAAAAGGTAAAAATTTTAACCCTGTATTTTATTATTGTAATTTCCAGCTGCAATAATCTGCAGATTATATGTTAAAAAACTTAGAATAAATAGGTGGGGATTCCTTCTCTGTGAAAATGTTTTTTAACATAGTAAACAAGACACCAATCGATAAAATAAATGGTTTTATTCTCCAAATGATAAATGGAAGTTGTAGATATATTGAAAGGTAGCCAAGTTTTCATAAGAGGATGCAAATGAAACAAGTATCATACAATAACGTGCAAGTGGCTGAAATATAATTATTTATGAAATAATTAAATATACATTTTAGAAAGCCAAACTACTACCCAAATTCTATTTATCAAGATTTGTCTTACTGCTATAAAAATTATAATCACAAATTAGCACATATACAAAAATGCAAATATACAAATATGCACAATATACAAAAATGCACAATATACAAAATCATTTTATTTTCTCTGTCGAAAATTGTGACTTCAGTTATCAGTATAATAGATTATAGGTAAGAAATTATGGTATTTAAAAGTTGAATCATATAGTATGATTAAATATCTTAATAACACCTCTTTCAAGCACCATTAGATCAGAAAAGTAAGACCCTTTTAAACAACTTAGCTGAAATTAATACCATTTTAAACCACAATAAAAAAATTACATTAAAAATAACTTCCTCTATAGAAAATTGTAATTTTCATATTTCAGTCAAGAGAGTCATCTACCTTTTTTTAATTCAATCTGACAATCAAAAAAATAACGAAGATTAAACAATAAAAGAGCTTGTTAAAAGGGTGCATTTTAAATAAAGAATTAAAAACTTACAATACATGTATGGTGATAACGAACTTTCTTTAAATACACAGTATATATAGCTCCATCAATTTCTTCTTCACCCCATAATTTTAAAGATGGTTGCTGAAAAATAAGATACCGAGAAATAATTGTTTAATAATAGATTAATTGCAATTTTTTTTAGCAAATTGCAATTTAAATGTTTATAATTAGGGAAAAAAAGTCGATTGAAGTAATACCCATTTATATATCTTAGGAATGTTTGAAAGTCAGACTTCAGCAAATTGTTTTGAGCATTATATAGAATGAAAAATGCTTTTTAGGTAAAGTATTAGAAGTCATAAAGCAGCTTTCATTGAAAAGTCACATAAGACTTTCTTATTGAGAGAGAAAATTATTACAAGAGAAAATTGTTAGAAGAAATAATTAAGGAAGGATTAAAATAGCCTTTGCTATTCTAAATAATCCCCAGGTAATTTAAATAAAGGCTAGTTCCTACTTTTCTAAATATTACTGACTAGGCATTTTAAACAATGTTATCCTACCAAACACATTTAATAGCAGTTTTTTCTCAATAAGCAGTCAAACCTATACATACGGTTATAAAAATGCTTCTAATGAGGCGATAATTAATTTCGGGGAGAAAAAACCCTGATTCCCTGATAACATCTCTGAAAATTTTTTGAAATCTCAATTTTTATTTGATTCCATTATTTATTAAAACTTTTTTTCACTAATATGTAAAACACAAAATGTTTTATGACCAAAATTGATCAAGTTACAGAGGCATGAGATTATTTGCTCAGCAATTAATTGTATAAGATATACTATATAGTGCAGCAAACAACATGAAACGGTAATTACTTTAATACATGAAAAGTACAAAAGCCAAACTCAAAATTTATGATTTTTAGTATAAATAAAATTACTTAAAAACATAATTATATATTTATTTTCTGAAAATCAATGCATTACCCATCATGTTATAATAATTGTTTGAATTACAAATGAAGTGACATAGCTAGTGTGTCAGATTAGCATTCTATAAAAATATGACAGTGGAGTTTCTCATCTTATTCATGATATTAGATACACTTCCTTTTGTAAGAAACCCCAGAGAAAGTAATTTAATAGATTCAATTTGGTGATAGCAATAATCACTAAAAGTGAAACACTTCAGCAAAAATTATTTCTAAATGCTCCAAAGTAGGCCTTTTACTAATGTATGTACATTGTATTTCCAACACATTAATTAATGTGTTGGAAATAAAATTTACATACATTTGAAAAGTGTGCTCTTAAAAATATATGTACACTCTTAGACATAAGAAAAATAGTCAACTTCAAATAATCAGCTACTAGTCCTTGTAAAACATTTGAATACCTTTCAGATGTTAATTTGCCATCAAAAATGAATAGCTTTATTATTTTCTCCAAACATTTACAGAATCATGTATATTTCATTTAGGTAGATAAGTGTTTTTTAATGGCACAAGGGCCAGATTTGCCTATGTAGCAAACAATGTTTTATGCCTAAAAAAAAAAAAAAAAACCCCACCTATAATTAACAGTGATCGAATATCAATTTTAAAATGATAAAAAGCACATGAAACATAATTTTAGAAAGCAAAAGTCATTTAAAAATCTAATTATAAAATGTTGCATATTATAGTACAAAAAAAACATTAGGATTATGAAAGTTTTTAAACTAAAACCATTTCTTTTTAGATTGTACTCCACCATGTCATCATTATCAGAAGTCTGTTTCACCATTTGAGTAATCATCTATGTTCGGCAGGTAAACATTTTATGGCAGTAGGTTACACATATTACAGATGTTTACATTAATTATGCAGCAGATCAAATAAAAGATTTCAATGTAAAATGATTGGTTGGTGGTGTTTAATAGCAGCACAAGAGCCAGTGTTGCTGGTCATTATCAAGTTGCATCAAACAATATCTAATATGATCAAATTTTAATGCCAAAAGCAATTCAAACTCTAGTCCAATAAAACAATTTCAAACAATTACATAAAATAACTTAAAGTTGTATTAATGACAACAGTTAACAAATTACAAGGTTAAAATATTTTACAAAAATTTGAATCTATTTATTGTCATACTCAACAATGTCATCATTATTAGAACAACAATCAGCTGACATGGATTCAATTCTGATGACTCGTATAAAGCAGAGGATGGTTCGTAAATCTTTTCTACCAATGTTTCCTTAGAATTACATTGCCAGTGATTGACAAAATTATACTTCATTTTGTCAGTCACTGGTTTGCAAGATTCGATGAAATCATCTATTGACTTCTGTTTGTACCAAATGATTTGTTTTTTGTTAAAAAAATTGACTTGCAGATGTTGTTTGGATTTAGCAACTGATTTGGTTTAATGAGTACTAACGTGTATAGTCAGACAAGGAAGTAAATGGAGTTGATATCAAGTGGACGAAAGTATTTGTGTTAATAGATTTTTGTTGCTGACGGAATATGAATGCAGCTTTTTTTAGTAAAAGGCAAATTATTCCCTGTGATTAATCATGACAGAAATGAGACATCTTGGATCTATTTCTTTTGTTATATCAGCATATGATGAGGTATGTAAGGATACTATCTTTCTGGTTTCATGATAAGATAAATTACAAGTTATTTTTATTTTTTTTTTTTTTAAAAAGCTGCTCTCAGTTACAGTTAAAAGAAAGTTTCATGGATGAAGTTGTTGGCAGATGATGCATTTTGTTTCTGATTAACATTCTTAGAAGGAGTGACTGAAATAATTTTTAAACAAACTTGCTTATTTACATTTTTTAATGTTCATAGCATTAGCACTTGAAACATATAAGTGGGTATGGAATATAAGGCCTTACATGGCAGTTGAGATATCCAATTTATTGTTTTTGGAAGAACAGTGCCATAAAATTTCAATATTACATGCTTTATGAGTACAGTTTCAGAATTTTTTAAAATTGTGATCCGACACACATGAAAAACCCTTGATTGTGTAGTTATTTTCCAACTTATGAGCAAGTAATTTTGTTGCCTATAAAAACAGCTTGGCTTCAAAGGGTTCAAGTATTTCAATAAACACATCAGCAAATTTCAGTTTCTTTTGCATTCTTTAACACACAACCAATGCCATGCAAAATCTTTTGAATTTTATATGATATTGAAGTAAGTTATTTCTATTTTTCTCTTTAAAAAAAAACAACTAGATATATAAAAATAAAATAGATAAGTAGAACTCAAAACAGGAAACAGATATTCAAAATTCATTTGATAAATTAAAGTTGCATAAAATTCTTTGATGTATCACAAATCAGATATATTAATGAAATTACAGAAATTTTAATTTTATTTTCAATGACTTTATAATTAAACAGAAATGAATCTAATTCAAAAATTAAGTATATATTTTTTTTCCTATGTTAAACAAAAGTTAAATTTGAATGTGCTACTTAAAACAACACAAAAGGATTTTATAAAAAAGAATCGAATTTAATTTTTTAAAAATCTATCAGAATTGCATTTGACAAAATAAATTTAAAAACTTAGTAGAATTTATTAATTTAACAATAGGTTTTAATCCCCTTTCTTTGAGAATTGCTGCTAATTTGAGTTTTTTTTTTACATCTTAATTTTGAAGCACCACCGTGTTATTCAGAGAAAAATATGACATCAAGGTTCAAGTCTCACCCTAATGATTAATACTAATGGCATTAATAAATGTACTTTAAAAATATGGTTATGTACTTATATACCATCTTATAAATAAGTATTATTACAAAAAATTAAATTTGCTGATCAAATCTTAAGAATATACGTCTAATTTGAATTACTTAAGTATTAGAGAAACAATCATCAATCAACATTAAGCATTAATTTCAATAAAATCTTTTTTTTTTTATCAATTGAATTTGATATGTTTAAACCTTTAGTTAATATGTAATAATCTTGTAAAATTAATTTTTTTAAACTATTAATAAATTCCATAGCTAAATACAAAAGATAAAAATTTAGTGTCTATTATCTCTAATCAGAATAAGCTACATATCCTAAAAATATAAGGCATATAACGAACTAAAAGATAAAATTATTAAATGAGTCAAAATAAAAAACAAATTCTGAGGGAAAGTTTGTTCTTTAAAATGAATAAATAAAAACAAGCCAATCTCGACTGTCAATTTATAATAAGATTAATTTTTTTATTCCATTATGATTTTAAAGATTGCAAAAAAATAAAAGAAAAAAAAATAATTAGAATATTTATTCATAACAACAAGCTGAAGGAAATCCATATTTAATACAGAAATGACAATTGCTACCTTTTTCATATTTTCCGACAGAGCATCAAATTAAATATACTATTCTAAAAGTTGATGAATTTTTCAGATGTTAATGTAAAAATAAATAATAAAAGGTTTGAATTCAAATGCAAATAGTAATGAAACATTTGGGCTCAAATATAAAAAAGCGTAATACAGATCAGAAGTTACAAAAAAATCAATATGATAATTACAATAAACGTGCCTCAATTTTAATGCTGAATTGGATAATGATTTCCTTCCCTTCTATTTCGAGTTAAAAAAAAATATAACTGAGTGAGAAAACGAAACTTAACGTAACTGGTAGCAAAACTGTTCTTATCTTCTTTCTAACAGAAAATAATTGATACTTATAAACCTTTAAATTTTGACGTTTATTAATACAAATAGCGTATAACACAACTTACAAAATAAATAAATTTTAACTAACAGAAGTAGAATTTAAAAGAGTATTGAAGATGGACACTACTGCAGGAAATTTGCGCAACATTTTCTTTTAAGAAAGCTTCCAGTTTATAATAAATGAAATGTCTTACCAAACCGTCTATAATGGGGTTCATGTTAAAATTAAATTACATGTCAAGTCTTGGTTTTCACATTGTTTACTGTAACTGACAAGTGTGTAACTCTACTAAATGTTTATTGACAACAGCAGT
>BPLR01001816.1:0-17634 GCA_021605095.1 Caerostris extrusa
CACGTTAATTTCTCCCCATATGGGCACGTTGTATATCGGCACTTGCGCGATCGGCACTAGGCGAACGCACGGCCATAACTTCTACAAATAATTTCTCACAGACACGCGGTTGGTGCCTATAGATTCGTGGCGTTGTATTACATCCTCTGGAAGCGACAAATAAATTATTCCTATGCAACTTTTTGTGTTTCGGCCAAATGCAGTTTTTGGCCAAATTCGCACCTGAATCTGGCCATAACGCGACAAATTGAGGTTCGCAATGTATTCATCCGACGCACCTATGTACCAAATTGCAGCCAAATCGGTCGCAATTTACTCTCAAAAACGCTAAAACACGCTTAAAACAGCTCGCAGAGCCCCCAGAGCGTCGATTTGTGACTTAAACGCATACTTGCGAATATCTACCCAAATAAATTTGCTAGGGCAATGATTTTAAGGGGGTCGCTTAGGGGCGTGAAACGCTATTGAACGACATCCACATTGTGGCCCTAGCACGTTAATTCTCCCCATATGGGCACGTTGTATATCGGCACTTGCGCGATCGGGACTAGGCGAACGCACGGCCATAACTTCTAGCGACAAATTGAGGTCGCACGCAAAAACGCACATAGCCGATCGCAATGTATTCATCCGACGCACCTATGTACCAAATTGCATCCAAATCGGTGCACATTTTATTAGTATTTTAAATAATAATAGTAAAATCCACTTTCTAATTAAAACTTGAATTGATGTTACAAATAAATTTTTATTGGAAGCAGCATATAAGCAATTCAATACCATAATTTCTGATTAAATTTTGATGATATATTTGTAACATAAATTATTCATATTTTTCTCTTTAGGTCTATCTGTTTCTTAGCTAATTATAAAATCAAAGTCTCATTAATTGCAGGAGCAACTGAAATAGCATACTTTAATTACTATGCAATAACATGAAGGAAATGAAAAAAAAAAATAATAGAAAGGGATAGCAATAATAGATACAAATAAAATTTAGATAGCAAGCCTGGTATTTTGCATATCTTTCTCAATAACATTCATTAGATATAAAATATTTGAATTTAACTGCATAGTTTTAAAAACTTTATAGCAAAGTTATTTATAAAAGGTGTTACAATTATATAGTATTATTGTTTTTATGACTTAAATTCAGATTCTAATAAGTAAGAAAAAAATCATTAAATAAAAATATATTTACTATGAATCACAGTAAAGAGAAGATATAAAAAATTATGGAAAGTGTGTTAATTCTTAAGAGTTTAATAAAAGTACAATTTTCATCATATTTATGAATAATGTACCATAATAATTTAGGGTTAGAAGAAAACTTCTTTGAAATTGTTACTTATTTTGATTTTTGAAATTCACACCATATAGTCGCCTATTTTAAATTTCTTCATTGTGCAGAGAGCATGAGGACAAAAAAAGAGGCGGCTTTCACGGTTGGAAGAACAACTGACAAAACTAAAGCAGCAAGCTACTGACAAGGAAGGAAATAAACATATTGCACTAGGAACGTCTAGGTTAAATTATTTACACCCAAGAATCAGCATTGCCCACCTCAATCGCCTGACATCAATCCAATTGAAAATTTATGGCACCTGCTGGATCTAGAAATCAAGAAACATAAAATTTCAAGTAAAGACGACCTCAAACGTTTACTCTTGCAAGAATGGCACAAAATTCCCAACAGTTCAACAAAGACCTTAGTTTCCTCTATGAGAAATAGATTTCAAGCTGTTATAGATGCAGAAGGTATGCATACAAAGTACTAAACATATACTGATTTTGTTTTCACTCATAATTTTGTCAATTTCATAATTTTGCCAATACTTTTTTATCATGTAAATTTTGGATTTTCTCGTAGATTTTGACTAAAAAAATATTTAAATGAAAATTTCATTATATTTGTTTGTCTTTTCTCCTTCTGTAATCGCTATGTTAAAATAAAATTTGTAAACATACTTTATTAGCAAATATGATCATTTATAGGCAATTGCCAATACTTTTTTATCCACTGTATATTTGTTCACAGCTATTCTAATTAGCTATCAGTGACAATCAACAGAAATTTTTGTTGCTTCAATTGGATTATTATATATTTTCTACATTTATTGGAATGTTGAAAAACTGATATTATGGATAAAAATATTCACAAGATGCATAATTGAGAAAAAATCATTTTTTAAAAAGATTTCCCGAATATGATGAAATTCTCTACAAGCAGCCATTATTTAAAAAAAAAAATTATGACTCATAATAATACTATAAAAGACAAAATTTTATTCCACTTCTATTTACTCCGAAGATGTTATAATGGTAAGTATTCATCTTCTTAAAAATTTCTATTAAAATAAACCTTTAATGTTGTCTTTAGATTTACTTATAGAAAGTTGTATATGTTAGTATCAAACAATATCCTTTAGATAAATTTTTTGTATAATTTGCAAAGTATTTTTTTGTTAAGACTGAAATTACTAACATTTTACCTGGCATTTTTGAAATGCTTGTTGGTTGCTAAGCACTTAACAAAAAATTTTGCTTGTTTCACCTTGCACTAATCATATTTGATACAAATAGTTGTCTTTAGATTTACTTATAGAAAGTTGTATATCCTTTTGCCTCCTTTAGATAAATTTTTTTAGAAGTGTTTGTTGGTTGCAAAGTATTTTTTGTTAAGACTGTCAGTGTTTGGAGTTAATTAAACATTTCAAACACTGGCAGTCTTAAAATAAAAATTTTGCTTGCATCATCTTGCAGTGTTTGTTGTATAATAAATATAATTGAATATTTTATTTTTAAGAACCGTTTCTCTCAAAAGACCAGGAAAATGTTTCGTACAAATTATTCCTAATATGTATAAAATTCATATCTACCAACACTATGAAATATCATTTGGCTACTCTTAGTGTGGTATATATACTACATACGAACACAAATATAAAAGAATTGCTGAGCATTAAAGAATAATTAAAGCTTATCTTGGTAAAATATTATAGTTAATTTGAAAAAGTTTTTAGTAATAACTGAGACATACTTGTCAAATGAATGAATTAATCTTTCTTTTTACATTCATAAGCACTAGTTTAAAAATCTTCCATGTGAGATAAGTTTAAAAATCATATAATAGAAATGTAATTTCTAACATTAAACAATATTTTCTGTTCAATAGAATGAGAAGGAACATTATTTCTCCTCCATATACTTGATTCTTCAAAATAATTTTTGTTATTAATCTAATGATTTATAATTCATCGCTACCATCAAGTATTATCAGGGTCCTGAATGGCCGAGTGGCTAGAGCTCTGGCTCTCGGTAACACAGGGTTCGAGTCCCGGCGGTGTCATGGATGTTAATAGTGGTTCGGAATTCACTTTAAACTATAAGTACCGGTCTGTTTAGCCTAAAGTGTGCACGAGATGACCGTAGAGTGACAAACCAAGTATTATTAAATGTATCCTTTACTTTCTGACTAATTTAAATGTATTGCATGAATTACTTATAGAGAAACAATTTTTAAGGAACAACCAACCCACCATATTTCATAACATATTTGGTTAACACAAATAAAAAAAAATCTCACCATTTCACTTTATATAGATAAAATGAAATGGTGGAATTACATCTGTATTTATTTTTCAATTTATTAAAAAGTACATCATCAACATTGGCGCAACAGCCCAGTGTGGTCCAAGGCCGTCTACCTGCTGGTAGATTTCGAGACGAGAGATGTTTTTCTTTTTACGGGGTAGTGGTGTCAACTCTACGCCCAACAGTCATAGAAGACCGGGACCTACGGCTTAAAGTGGATTCGAACCACTGCAAACATCCATGGCACCGCCAGGACTCGAACCCGAAACCTGTGGTACCGAGCGCGAGTGTATCATGCGGCCTGTCTATCTTTTCGTCAGGACGAGCGGATCCCTAAATACGTTTACAGTTTGTGCCTATCGATACTCTGTAACGAGTTACACCCCAAAATACCCAAAAATGTATTAATTATAAATTTGAATAAAAGTATGTCATCCGACCAGTTTCGTGTTGACGAGTGGATCATAAATATGCTCACGGTTTGTGGTTATTGATATGCTGTAACGAGTTATGTCTAAAAGTCCAAAGAAAAATATGAACGTTAAACATTGCTCCTATGGAGACACATACAAAATGAATTATGATTGCACAATCAAAGAATGTCCAACCCAACTGAATAACTTTTCAACCAGCGACGAGAAAAAAGTTTCTGATGATTAAAAAAAAAAAAAAAAATTTTTTTAATCATTATGAAATTTTTTCTTGTCGAAAAATTTTTCTCTCGTAACTGAAATGTTTTTTACTCGTTTAACATGCATGCATGTTTGCATTAAATCTATAGTATATATCAAGTGTACGCTAAAGACTTTCGTCGAGTTGGCCAGGAGAGCCATTCACTCTTCAGCTTCCAGACTGCAAGGTTGTCTGCGCACAGATTCTGCAAGCTGTCGGCTTTTTTTTTTTTTTAATCAAAACTATGGCTTTGAGTCACGCCTCGTTTCATTACGATGCCAAGCAACACGGCATTACGTACACTATGGATAAAGATGGCTCACCGTGGTTCCAAGCAGTTGATATTAATGCGGTATTAGAGTATCGACATGGCTTGCATGCGGATCATCAAAAGGAATGGTACGAGATTGGCGATCCCAGTCACGAGGATCCTTACACAGTATTCGTCTACGCGAATGGCCTGTCGCAGTGGCTGTCGTCAACCATCGAAACACCTGTAGCCGTGGCATTTAAGAGATGGATGACTGGCGAACTCTTACCCAAGATTCGCGGACCCCACATCTTGCAAGTCTACAAGAAAAATACGAGCAACGTGTTTATTTTCGCGCAGGATTACAAGGAAAACATTGAAGAGGCCACGAGGGAAAATAAACAGGCGGTCGTTTACTCTGTTTCTAGAAAAGAACAATATACCACCCGGTAAAAATATATGCTAGATGTTGAAACCCATGCACCCAAACGCAACACTGACAACCGTGCAAGAGCTCTGTTGTACGACGTATACGGACAGACGTCTCATGAAAATTATTTACAAATAAGCAAGAGTCAAAATTTAATTCTTTTGAGTGTTTGGGGAGAAGAGTCGATCCTGGCTCAAAGGCCAGTCTTACCCAGCTCGGCCAAATCTCTGAGAAGAGAATCATTGAAAAGTTGGAAAAATGGAGACACATACAAAATGAACACATACATAATCTATGGAGACACATACAAAATGAATGAGGATTGTGCAATCACTGAATGTCTTACCCGTCTAAACCATCCACCTCGACACAAATCTTTAACAACAAAAAAAAAAAAAAAAAAATGTTTTTCTCTTCGCTGGCTGAAATTTTTTCACCCGTTATAAGGTTTCTTGGTTACACAATCATATTTAATTTTCAATGTGTCTCCCTAGACGCAATGTTAAAACCTAAAAAGTTTTCTTTTGTTTCAAAATATATTATGTGACCCTTCTAACTTTTTGGCTAGACAAGTGGATCCCAAATATGCTCACGGTTACTGTTTATCCATATTCTGTAACGAGTTATACTCCAAAATGTATTGTTTTATACCTTAGTGTTTGGCATTGACAAGATACAAATTTTAGAGGCAGATCTTTTAAGAACACCAACCTGTGTTTTCCCCTTAGCCACACGAATCTTTCGATCCTCACCATAAATAATACGACCCAAAACCCATTTATAAGTCGACAGATTGTCCTCAATTAGCAATACCAAATCATCAATGAGAACATTTTCCTTTTCAAAATTTTATTCATTGTGTTGCTGTAACTCATTCAAATAATTACTGTGCCACTTTCTCCATACCAATTGCACAATTTTAGTTAATCTCTGCCAGTTATTAAGTATGCTATCAGTAAAATTAGTCAAATCTGGCTCATTAATTGAATTAATGGATCTCTTTATTATGAAATGAACTTGGAGATTAAAACTCTGAAATCCTCCTTATTAGTTGACACGAGACACAGAGGTCTAGAATTTAGAATTCCTTCAATTTGTACAACTACGGTAAGAAACTCTTCACAGAAGTTTAACTTGCTTCCCCTAAAATTCTTAAAATGATATTTATGACAATGATTAAATGACTTAAAATGATATGACTTAATTGCGGCTGCACAAAGTCCTCCAAATTTGGGCGCTCTCGGTGGAAGGAATTTCCACTCAGTTTTTTTTTTTTGTAGATAAATAACTAGTTAATTTTTCATCGAGTTTTTAAACTAATTCATGAAGTCTCTCTATTAGCACCGAAGAAATTTCTTGCATTATCCGAGTAGGCTCAGATCCAACACAATCTCTAAGTACACTGCCTTAAATACAAAACACACAAATACACATACATATATACTTTACGCAGAATACCTCTTCGTGAATTTTTAATTTCAACAATGAAAGAACCACAGAACAGTTAGTTATTCTTGATTATCCCTAGGTAGGTTATATATTAACTGAGTCGAAATCTGGATTCGAGAAATTGTAACCTTCGTCCTAGTTTGGTGAAAGTTCTAGTTGGTTAACACACCACTTATGAAGCTTCATTCTGGCTTTCTTCAAAATCGCTATAAGTTGGTGCTGCAACTGTTTGGCCTCTTCCAAAGTTGACACTCACATAATACACAATCCATGTACTAGTTTTCGAGAAATATTGGAGAATCTTTAGGAAAACTACTCTCTTCGTCCATCGACAATTGTTTTACGTCCTCATAGCAAGATATGGTGCACTCATCGTGCCATATGCAACTGTCTTCAGTTTATACGTCTTAGGTTGATCATTAGCATTATCCTTCCATAAGATTCTCTGAAGACAATGTTGGCTCGAATCTATAATGATCATTCTATACATCATCTTGACAACTGCAGTCATGGCCTAAATATACTTTCGGAACGCTATCATTATCGAAAATAGACCTCCCTTCCTCATTTCTCGCTGATTTTATCTATCACTACATTTATACTCGAATCCTATCATTACATTATTTTATTAGATAGTCTCTCTGACCTCCGAGAGCTCCAAAATTGTAATTTTAAATCCACATGAACTTCTTGGAAATCATCTGAAACAAAACAAACTCAATTGTATCGTTACAATTCTTCTGGACTCCAGGTCACGAAGGAATAACCGAAAATGAACATGAAGATTCATTAACAAAATCCGTGTTAGACACAATGATCTTAAATTGGATATCTCCCGAAGATATAATCTATCATAAAAAAAAATGTCGAAGACAAGGGGCCTGATGGCCAAGTGGCTAGAGCTCGGTACCACAGGTTTCGGGTTCGAATCCCGGCGGTAATATGGATGTTTGTAGTGTTTCGGAATCCGCTTTAAACCTTAGATCCCAAGTCTAACATGGCTGTAGAGCGTTGGGTGTAGAGCTGACAACCCTGCCCTGGGAAAAAAAAAAAAAATTTCCTGTCTAGAAATCTGCCAGCAGGCAGACGGCCTTGGTCCACCATGGGGCTGTTGCGCCACTGATGATGATGAATTCCAAGACAGGTTATCATATTCCCTTAAATAACAACATCACAATGATAAAAGGCACACGTTATTTCGCAACATTTTTTATGATAACTTTTAACATTTTCACTTTCATATTTTTGTAAAAAAAATTGTATAATCATAATCAATACATATATTATTTTCACAAATCAATCATGCTATCATAGTGTATTAAACGAAATCCATAATTATATTATTTATGTAATTTCTTAACAATTATGTGAAGAAATTTTTTAATTTTTCTAATAAAACATTTTTAGTTATATCCCTGTGATGAAACATTTATTGAACTTTTTATTTATCTATTTTTTTCTTTTTTATTTACATCGATTTTCAAATATTTCATAATTATTTTTTATATTTACGTATAAATAATTACTGTTACATTTTATTCACGATATTTAAGACATTATATGTTCAAAAACTGACATTTTATTTGTCTTTTGCCCATTTTTTCTCAGAAAAATCTCTCAATTTTTTTTTTTTTTTTTTTTTTTTTAACGTATGAAATCTCTAAACGGTTAAACTAATGGATAAATTTTAAAAATTTAGTGAATATGTTAGTTTATCATTTTTATTTTAAATTTATTAAAACTTAATGAAACAAAATAAACAGTAAATTAAAAATGAAGCAATAAAGTCTGAATATAAAGACATGAATAAAAGTTTATTGTAAAAGCATGGAAGAAAAGAAATTCATTCAAATAAATAAAACTAAGTAAATTTTCATGAACGATTTTATTTTTTTCTTAAAAATCTTATTTTTTTAATTCAATGTAATTAATTCGTTTAAAAATACGCGATATACAATAAAATAAAAGTAATTAATTAATAAAAATGTATTTAAGAAGGAATTACTCTACTGGAAATGTTGTTGTTACTTATCCCACTTGGTAGATATCTAATCTAGACCAAGCCCACGAACCCGTACGGACTCATTGTTGAAGGGGAAGGAATCAACTTCTGTTGTGAAGGAGCACAAGTAGGTAGAAATCTGACTTTTGATCCGTTATGCTCTACAGTCATATGAGACCAGGACCTGCGGCTTAAAGTGGATTCGAACCACTGCAAACATCCATGGCACAGCCGGGACTCGAACCCGAAACCTGTAGTACCGAACGCCAGACACTCGACCATTCAGGGCCACTGGAAATGTAAATGAAGGAAGTGAAAATGATGCAAAATTGACTTGACACGTAACTTCGAGATTTATGCTTGCTGATATATCTCAATTTATACAAATGCCGTTTAAATATAAGAAATAAATTGCACAAAGGTGAAATTTGATAATTTATAATGGAATTACTATAAAACTCGAATTCCTTGACTCTATGATGACAATGATACAAAGAAAGTCACTTGATTGTGTGCAAAAGTCTTTAACAAAGACCCATACTGCACCAGATGCCATTTCCAGCTTAATAAGATTTATTTAAAAATTAAGGTACCAGTTACAATTATTTATCACCTACTTGGCGAACATCAGTTGGCGCCAAACAGATTAAGCGGCAGCTCGCAGAGGAATAAAAAATTGAATGCCCCCATTACCTATTAATTTTAAAAAATATGCATATTTTAAAAATTACATAATTAATTTATTTTTACCTTAATACACAATGGTGATTAAATAATTCAATTCATAAATATTACAGTGAATAAAATAAAATAATACTATACACATAGTTGTAATAAAGAAAGAAACTATTATAATGCTGACTTAAATTTAGCTTTTAAACATATTTTATCGCATATTTCGATAGACAATTATAATAAATATTCAAATTGCTGTTTTGTGAAATAAAGTATAGCCTAAAAAACTGGATGAGTTTTTAAAGCTTGGAGTAAATAAAATTAATTTTAACTAAATTTCTAATACTTACTGCACATTAAATTTTAAAAAATTGTGCATAGCTCAGATGCATTACTTCAATACAGGGATTAAAAATGAAACGATATTCTAACAAATATTTCGAAATAAACCACAACGTTTAATTTTTCTTTTAACTCCTTAATCACTCCTATAATCGTAAGAAAATTAAGAGGAGTTTAATTTTATCATTATTTTTCACAGATAGTAAAGATTATGGCTATATCTACTCAACAATTTGTGTATTAAAAAAAAGCAAAAAAACAATCAACTTAATGGAGGATTTTACGGTGCGGGTGACAATTGATACAATGGATACTACTGTGTCAAAAAAGAAAGACCAATTTTCAATTTAAAATTCGGGGCTTACGGAATATTAATTTTTTTCTCTTTTCTTTTTTAGGTTGCTGGCACTGTCCTTGATATCTGTGTGAAATTTGACGTCAAAATATTCATTAGTGTTTGAGTTACGCTTGGCTTTGTGAGACGCTAAAACTGATTCCGGCGATTTTTGAAATGACTGTATTAAATGAGCAAAGAACTTGTATTAAATTTTGTTTGCGGAAACGTATAGAATGTTGCAGAAGGCATTCGGTGAGCATTCCTATATCGGAAAGAAATGTTTACAAGTGGTATAAATAGTTCAAAGAAGGCAGAGAACGCGTTGAAGACGAAGAGCCCTCTGGCCGACCATCCACGTCAACCGACGAAGTTCATGTCAAAAAATTAAAGATTTGATGCTTGCAAACCGTCGATTTACAATTACCTTGCTGATTATGGAATTTCAAAAGGATCGGTCAATTCCATTTTGGGCCTCAAACGCGTCAAAACTCGATTGGTACCAAACACACTGAATGCGCCAGCCCACACTACATTGATTCTTCTACATTGACTTTTTCGCCAAAAATGAAACCCATATCATTCCACAACCACCGTATTCACACCGTGCGACGTCTGGATATTCCCTAAACTCAAAAGACCACTCCGGGGACACCGTTTTGTGTCGATTGAAGAGATTCAACGTGAATCGCCGTGCGCTTTGAAGGCCATCCATGTTGATGACCTTTTAGCATGCATTGAGGATTGGAAAAAAAGTTGGCATAAGTGCATTGTGTCCGGAGGGATTACTTTGAAGGCGATGAAATAAATTTGGAAGAATAAATAAAGAGTTTTTGAAAATAAATAAAAATTGGTCCTACTTTTTGGGCACAGTAGTATTACTGTCATTTAGTGATTAAGTTTCTAAAAATAAAGAAATTATAAAATGAAAGGAAAGGAATTGAAACAAACCGGGACCTACAGTTTAAAGCCGATTCCGAATCACTACAATCATCCATGTCAGCACCGGGACTCGAACTCAAAACCTGTGGTACCGAGAGCCTGAACGTTAGCCACTCGGCCATCATGACCCTCTTAAATGAATAGGGAAAAAAGGTGATGCAGCACCCTAGGTAACGTTGAATTTGCTTAATGACTGCTGATCTAGTGTTAAATCACCAGAAAATACCAGAAATTAAAAAAAAAAAATAATAATAATAAATAACGATTCACTAGGAATTAAAAAAAAAAGCTACTGTTTGTATTTTAATATACTTCTAAAACAATTTCTCTAAATTTAAATCTAATTACAATTTAATTCAAAATTTACCCAAAAATAATAATGGATAATTTTAACTTTTCAAATTTATACTGCTTGTGTAATTTTTAAAAAACAATGAAAGTAAAATAATTTGATCGTTCGAAAAGACAAACAGAAGAAACTAAATTATTTTAAAGAAAGGGCATTCAATCTGAAATTTTGATTTAAAAATTTTTTTAAAGGGTAAATAATTATGTTGAAAAAAAGGTTTTTAATTTTAATACCATCTCTCTTCGTCTTGCATATTATTATTACTATTATTAAAAAAAAAAACCCCGTACATACAATAATAAAATTAGCCCATTTACCAATTTTCAACGAGATGTTATATAAATAAAACTTTATTTTAAACGTATTCAATTATGAAGGTTTATTTTTTTATTTTAATAGACAAATAATAAAAATTTTATGCACTTATTAATAAATCAATTTTATTAGTTCAAAAACAGTGAAAACGTTTTCCAATGACGGACACTTTAACCTGAGGTCATTCCCCACTACAACAGCAAGTACGTAGAAGATTCAGCATTAACCAGGATTCACCATGGATGGCCTGTCACATAGGTACAATATTTTTCCAGCACAATTCGTAACGAATTTCCTAGCATAGTATTTTGGGATTCACACCCTCCTCAAGAGTCAAACAAATGGTATTCCTGATAAAAGAATCTATTGATTTTGGCATCGTTGTCGGATTTTGAGAAGCAAGCACCTTTCGTAAACCCATCATGACTGTCGCCAGGTAGCTCTGGTCCTGAAACATTTAAAACAAATTTAAAGTTATTAAAATTAAATAAATTTTCAATTAAATGAAATATCAATTAGAAATACAACTTCATAAACAATTTTTCTTTATTTAATTATAATATAAGACATTTTATTTATATGAATCAAATTTCAAATGACAGAGGAATACATTCTAGTAATGGCGAAACGGCAATTTGCTATTTTCCATAATGGTATTTTTTAGTGGACTTACCGTTCCGTAACATTTTTTTGCGACGTTCAGAGCAGACGTAACGAAAACCCAATTTCCTGGAAGGCATCTTCTGGTTTTTGTTTCAGATCCGCATAAAGGACAAGCAGGGCATGGTGACAGATAAGTTGGAATTAAACCCACTTCCTACATGAACTTTTATTGCAGTTTCCTCCGTGGCAAGGATGAGGTACCACGTAATGATGTTGAAGCCTTGTAGAGCTGGATGCATTCTAATGTATTAAATAACAGGAATTAATCAATTTTGAAATTAAATGCACTGAAATGATTAACTCAATTAAAAAAATTAAATAACGCTTAATTTGAGTATAAAAGTTGACAAATATACTAATAGCAACTAAGAAATTAAATATTTAAAATAATTAAAATTATTTAAATTAAATAATTAATTAAAAAGAAATTAAAACTAATTAATAAATAAAATTATCTTATTAGAGGTAGAAAACTCACTTGGTCTGTGGATTATTCAACACGAAAGGAAAAGAGCTACAGAAAAACGCACTTTCCTTATGAGAGCTCAAAGAGAATGAACACTTGACCAATTTCAAGCTGTGACCTATGTGACCCCCACCCCCCATGACGGCGAGTGGGGTTCTTCTCTGACAAAAAGGTAACGGGAGTTTCTGGGAATCTGAAATTCCCCCGTACCCTCCGGTTACTTAATTAGAAATAGTATAAATTACTTAATGATATTTGCAGAAAAGAAATTAAAATCAGAAATTTTATTGTTAGTAATTGAGATATTTGAGAATGCTTCATAGCTCAGAAGTATGAAAGGAGTAGTTGAGGAAAAAAATGAAAACTTTGCACGATGCTTGGGAATTATTCTGCAAGATTTAAAGAATCAGAGTCCATAAAACTCACAGAAATAGGTAAAGGCGTCGAGAGAGGAAAAGAGCAAGAGATCCCAGAGCGGACGATATACTAATTGCCTTTAAGAAAATTTGAAATAAGTAATGCGGCCGATCTTTACAAACAAACTAAACCAACAATTTGGAAAAGGAAACTATGTCATACAAGTAAGGAAGCCGGGGAAAAAATAAGTAAACCTATATAAAGAACATAATACTTCTGGAAAGATAATAAATAACTCACAATAACAGATTGAACCCATTTATTCCAAAAGACACTAAGAAAAAAAAATTTAATTATTTATATATTTTAACTATTGTGAATTACCCTTCAACTAAGCGATAAACAACCTCACCATTGCCTTGTGCAAAGCAAACAACTCAAAAATAGCTACCGAATTTCATCTACCACAAACGCGACCCTTTTTTATTATTGTAGACACTATTAGCAAAAGAGGCCACATTTAAGGAAAGGCAGCTCTTGGTTTTTGCATCACGATAATGCGCCGACTTACACTGTATTGATTCTTCGTGACTTTTTCCATATCGTTCCACAACCACCGTTTTCACCTGATTTAGCACCGTACGACTGCCGCCTATTCCCTAAACCAGGGATGGGCAAACTACGGCCCGCGAGCCAACGAAACGGTTCTATCCGGCCCAAAGAAATAATTTTAATTTGCCGGTACTAGGCAAATAAAAAAGAAATATATATTATATATCCATCTCTTTTTCTACTTTGATTAAATATTTTTTTCTTCCTATTTTCCAAAGGACTTATGATCTTTTACTTTCTCTATTTTTGTTCTACAAAAATAAATCGACGGAAAAAAGCAAGCACAGGCAGCTTTCAATCGGTAAAGTGTTAAAAGCGGAAGTTCTTTTTGTTAGTTAACGCCAACAAGCGTTATCTCTGTATCGGGGAGCAGACATATGTGAATCCAATATAGGTGAATTAGACCTCACATGTGACAGGCTGCGCATTTTAAGCTCCAGCCAGCGTCTTTTTCTTTAGGCGAGAGTTCTAATATTATTGATTGCGAATGGGGCCTGAATGGCCGAGTGGCTGGCGCTCGGAACCACAGGTTTCGGGTTCGAGTTCCGGCGGTGCCACGGATGTTTGTAGTGGTTCGGAATCCACTTCAAACTGTAGGTCTCGGTCTGTTTAGCCCTCGCGCGCATAAGATGACCGTAAAAAGACAAATCAAACTTACTGATTGCATATGGAAAGATTGAGGACGTATAGCATCATTGTGAACAGTGGTGAAATTACTAAAAGTATAGCGTAGCTAGTGCTTGTTTGGGTTATTCGTGAAATATTTCAAAATAAGATATATATATATTATTGGTTAATAATGTTATAAATATTAAAGTAATAATAAATGGTTATTAATATTATAAATATTTTTTAAATTTTAGAAAAATTTATCTTGGCCCGCCATGCATTTTTTTTTTCTCCGATTTTTGGCCTGCGACGAAAAAAAAAAAAAAGTTTGGCCATCCATACCCTAAACTCAAATGACCACTCCAGGGACACCGTTTTTGAGTCGCTTGAGGAGATTCAATGTGAATCGGTGCGCATTTTGAAGGCCATCTCTGCCTATGAATTTTTAGCATGCATTGAGGATTGGAAAAAAGTTGTCATAAGTGCAATGTGTCCGGAGGGTATTACTTTGAAGGCGATGAAATAAATTTGCAAAAAGAGTTTTTGAAAAAAATTAAAATTGGTCTAACTTTTGGGAACAGTAGTAATGTTTTTTTATAATATGCATATAATTAATTTTGTATGTATAATCAACACTATTTTCATGTCTTTTTCAATAATGTGTGTATTTATTTTAACATATTATATACTCACTTGGGGGACTGAATGGCCGAGTGGGTAGCGCTCTGGTGCTCGGTGCCACAGGTACCAAATTTTTCTAAAAATCCATCAGATTGCACGGACTGAAGAAAATCTCGAAAATGCCTGTGAGTAAGACCACGAGATCGAAAAGTATTCACAAGCTTCACGAATTCATCAAGTACAGGTTTCATATTCAATGCAGATTTACACAGAGCATCTTGATGTATAACACAATGTAGTAGAATAATATAGAAAAACAACGTTGTTCCCGGGATAGTTTTGATTAAAGAGTCCAAGACATACAGATTTTTTTCCTGTCATATCTGGTGCTCCATCGGCCGTAATATTACATATATTTGTTATAGGCACTTTCAAAGTTAAAAGTCCTTCCAGAAATTCACGAAAAATATCACATCCCGTTGTAGTTTCCTTTAAAGAACGCATGCATGCCAGTTCCTCGGTAATTTCAAAGTTCTCATCAACGCCTCTTATAAATAATATTAATTGAGTAGTATCATTTATATCAGTGCTTTCATCCATAGCTATGGAGCAAAAATTTAAACTGCCAATCTTTGACTCTAATTGTGATGTCAAATTCTTATCGATTCTAGAAGTCACCGTCTTTCGCGATAAGCTTACATTATCAAAATTATTTTCTTGTCTAGATATACACTCATGTCCATAAATTAAGGATAATGAAGTTCAGGCAAAGAAAAAGAGACAGAAGCAAAACAAATTTGACTTATTTGTAAAGTCTATTTATTAAACAAAAAGGTAAAGAGCAAAAAAGATGCTATATGTTTGGCATAATTAATAAAAATTGCGATTTTTACGCCCTGGAGCAAATTTCAAAAAAGAACCTATTTACAAAAAAAAACAGTATAACATGGTTAGTATGATGGTTAATATGGAGTATGTCTCCAGGGCAATGCAATACAGGCCTAACAACGCTTAGGCATGCTGAGTATCAAATTATCAATCTGATCTGGAGGAATATAACACCACTCATCACTAGTCTTTCTGTGATAGTGCCATTTGAGTTTTTTAGCTATTTCTCACCAAATTTCTTCATCTGCCCCGGAAGTTTCTGGCAAGTTAAGGGAAGAGGATTTTCTCTTATTTGCTTGTTTTTCAGTTCGATTGGGGGAAGGAGGTTGTAAAGGATTGTCCCTGTAGGAAAGAGAATGAGAAGTGTGCCAAAGAAATAGTAAATTAAGCATCTTTGTTTTATATTGTGGTGTTAATTACTGCTATTTTAAAATATTTTGGTATCCAATGCGCGAATGAGAGGACCTCTCTTGCTAAAACCCAATTATTTTCGGTGTGCATAAATTTTATTGCCATTTCCTCTCTGGCATAAATATTACGTGAAATGTGTCTTAATTATAGAACATTAAATAGCATTTTATTTTTTGAAATCATAGCAGATGCAGAGATGCTCAAAAATGTTAAAGAAGCAATGAATAAAAAGAAATAAAAAAAATAGTAATATTACGGCTAACATAAATCTATATTGCTAAAATTAAAAAAAAAGTATTTAAGAAGCGATTAATATTATTTTAACATAGAAAACTTATCATATAAAATGTATCTTTTAAACAAGTAAATACCCCAATTTGAAATGGCTTGCCAAATGCCCATTTTACATAATTATCATTCACCCTCCCTTTATGCCAGTCTAGTCATGGGCATAAAAAACAAAATTTGGTGCAATTCAATAGTTACTCTGAAATATTTGCCACCCCTTCGTCTCTTTAACAAATTTCTTTAAAATGCAAACTATTTTAGTGTATATTATGGAAATATTAATGACAGCAAATACTTATTTAATAAGGTCATAAATGCAGCTTGATTACAGTTTTTAACAATTGAAAATAATTTTAATTATTTCTAAGTATTAAGAAATACAAGCACAGTCAAACAAATTTTTTGTTGAATTGTAGTGTTTCAATTCTGGAGCACTTATCTCATTCTGTGCCACTGGAATGGTAGAGATTCTATAAGTACAATGATGCAATATTATTTTCTTGCTATTAAAGGGATGTAGACTTTAATTTACAGAAGTACTAAAATTTAGCATTTGTTGTTTTTGCTAGACATGATAGCATTTTCAGAAATATTTTACATTTTTTATCTATTCTTCAGAATAATACTGCGTTTAAAATAGTTTTAAGTGTGAAATAATGGAAATACTTATAGATCTTCATTATCCAATGTTCTTATGTTAAAATTTAACTGAAATTAAATTCCGAAAATGTAATACACTTTTTAAACAAGTTGCATTAAAATTTTTTTAAAAGGCCACTTTAAATACTAGATGCAACTGAATAAGATCATTATGTAACAGAATAACAACAAATTATTATTAACATTAAACAACAATTATTATCGATTTATGTAGAATTTTAATCACTTTAGCTGTTTCAAAAACTGGTATTTAAACTTTAACATTAATCACATTAATAATGTTATGTAAATTACTATTGCCACATCATAAAAATACGATAAAAATTTACTTTTGTCTGGCAAGTATGTCAATAGTTAAATGCATTATTAATGTATAAGCTAAAAGAATTATCTAGTTTAAATGAAATTAAAACTTAATATTCAAGTCCACACAAATACCAATTGTATTTGCCTCTTCTATTTTTGTTGATTGCCTTTGCTTCTGTGAATGCTTTAAAAAATGTGTCAATTCAGTGTTAATTATGTGAATGTTTATCATATTGAGAGTGAGATTGTCAGTTGGAGTTTTGTTTAAATAAAACATGTAAATACCATACATTATTTTCCACTTTGATAAAGTTAAATTATGCCTTTTAGACCTCCTGCTGTCACAATTTCATATTCACTATGAACCTATGAGATTATAGATTTAATGTGATGTTTCTA